>JALIZH010032946.1:0-57500 GCA_030522465.1 Rhipicephalus appendiculatus | reverse complement strand
AAGCCCGGGGTTTAGTCGTGACAAATAACCGGAGATACGAGGTGCTTAACCCGCAAACAGCCCTCTTTGTTTTCTTTTGTGCTAGGCTTAAGATTTCCCTCCATGCTATCGGTAGCTAAAGGGTGATGGTTTTATGCCCGGCTGATGACAGAAGTTCCTCATTTTAAGTGCCAGTTTAGCTTTCCAATGCTATCACAAAATTGTGCTGAGAACAGATAGCTATCGCGTCTGATTACTCCAAGCAGAGCGCAAGCCTGAAGTGCCACGCGGCCTACTGCTGAATGCTGACCTGCATCCATCTTAGATAACGTCTCTCTTATATGCCTTACCAGGCACGACCATGTGTGCGCATTGCAGTAAACCAAATGTGACGTTTATGAACTGTACTTTAGTGCACTGTACTTGTAACATATCTCATTACTTCAAACATAATTTATGCGCACGCAATTTTTTTCTGTATAGAGAACTATCCTGAAATGAGCGCTAAATTTACGCGGCGTCTTCTTTAAGCTGCGCCGTACATGGTACACCTATGAAGTATGAGCAGCACATCTGCGATCTGCGAGAAAAGAAAATCGGGCATAGAAAGGCTCCAGGACACCGGCTTCGATTAGACATTACGTTGGCAATATTGCGTGTACAACTAATGGAGGGAATATAGAAATATCGTGGTTGAATTCCCATCATGGCGAGTTCAGGTCTATGAACCAGACCGGTATATAGAAACCCGATAAGCATTGCACGTTTCAGGGCGTCGGCTAGCCCGGAACCGAGACGAGACCGCGGCACAATGGCACACATCTTTACTCGTCCAAGCCTAGGCCGCGACTGCCTGTCAGCGGCCACTGAGCGCGAGCTGCGAGCACGCCATCGTTGTTCATCGTTCTCTTGGGTCGGCGCTCGCGCAGCCGCTGCTCCCATACTGCCCCCTTCTCTCCGATAAAATTGGGGAGGAGGACGCGGTAGGCGTTATCCTTGGTCATGGCTGACCGCAAGTGGCGTACACCACACACCGGCACAGTTCGCCCACCCCGTCACCAAGGTCCCGGCGTTGTCCGTGGCAGAAAGAGAGAGCGCCTTGCTGCTGCTCTCTGTGGTTCCGTGATCTTCGCTGTTGTTGACCTCTGGTTCCTCCTTGTGATCAGTGTTGGCATCCTCGGATCCCATACTTGCTTGCTGAGACTGGCTGATCCCATACTCTGCTTGCTGAGACTGGCCTGAATCCTCGTCGTTGTTAACCTCCTCGACGTACTTGTCCTTGCTGTCAGCTGACTCATCCTCGTTGGCGGATGCCATCCGGGCCCCCCTCAGCAGAGTCCGCCTCTTCCGCTTCCTCCTCGCTCTCGTCCTTAATGCTGCGCTTGGAAGTACTAGCCTACCTGGAACCGCGCGCCGCCTCCGAGCGGCTCACACGCCGCCCACCTGCAGACTTGTTATCGAGTTGGGGACATGTCCTGGCCGATCCAGCCTTGACCTCATTGGTCTCTTGCTCGGTGCGATGCTCCGTTTCACTGTCCGGGTTGCTTGCCCACATGTTCTCGCGAATGTGTGCCACTGCGTCGACGGCGCTCTTCGGTTTCCCCACACGAATCACCTCGATTTCTGATATGATCTCGTTCAGCAATTTGTCAATGTCATCGTTATTTCGCTTTTTCTTCCTCTGCTATTTCACCAGCTTCCTCTTCTTCTGTTCGTCCTCGTCACCTCCGACTGCGCCGTCGCCTGCCGCCTCCCGGTCCGCAACGCCGTCTCGCCTCCCATCGTCCTCCCACACGGTGTCCGCCGCCGCTTCGACATCGGCGACATCCCGCTCGCTCATCTGACATCCATCGGTCTCTTCCTCCCCACCCTGGAATTCCTCGGATTCCTCCGTGACGATCGCCACGGCCACATCAGCAGATGGCCCTCCCGTTCGCGAGGGCCCGCTCATACCCGCAGAGGTCGTCGGCATCCGGCGCCACCGCGTCGCACGAGCCCGCCTCGTCCTCTGCGCCTTTCGCGCTCACCGCGAGGCCAGCCCCGGTACGTCGCTCCGTCGTTCCAGGAAAAGGCTCTTTTGCGGCAGCGTCGGCGAAGCCTATGGTGCGCACGAACGGGATGCTGTGGACAGGTGGTGGCGGAACGTAGCGGTGCTTCCAAAACGCCTGCTCTGCAACTTGCCGAGCAAAGCGGGCAAGCTCCTCCTCAAGTGAAAAAAAACTTCCCCATCTCCCGCTAAAGGGAACCATGTGTGGATGCGAAGCAGCGGGGAGATAGTTAGCTTGAGCGGGAGAAACGTCGCCGCACTCGTTTCGCGGCAGCGGCCCGGGCGCTCATTGCAGCGCTGCACAGGAGAGAGAATGAGGCGCGCTCCGTCATTTTTATACCGCGGAACTACCGTGGTGCCCCCCAGCGGAGTATCCAGCTGTCACACCACCTGTCGCACGCCGCTCCGTAGAGGATTCCTAGGGGAGAGAACGGGGGGGGAACCGTAGGAGAGGAGAGAGAGAGGGGGACGCGCTGTAAGGGTGTGGGACGCGGGAGCCGCTCCGTAGAGTAGAGGATTCCTAGAGTAGAGAAAGCGGGTGAGCGTGGGAGAGAGGGGGGAGAAGACGCGCATGCGCTGTGGGACGCGGGCGCCGCTCCGTAGAGTAGATGATTCCTAGAGTAGAGAAAGGGGGGTGAGCGTAGGAGAGGAGAGATAGGGGGGAGGGGACGCGCATCCGCTGTCGGGGTGTGGGACGCGGGGGGCCGCTCCGCAGAGTAGAGGATTCCTGGAGGAGAGAAGGGGGGTGAACACAGGAGAGGAGAGCAAAAGGGGGGGGGGGGGGGCGGCGACGCGCATACGTTGTCGGGGTGTGGGACGCGGGAAGGAGGGACGGACTGTACTTGTTGTTGGTCGTCAGACATCTGGCGCAACCCACTTCTGGGGATAGGCCATGCCTGTCAGCGTCGGTCGGTCGGTCGGTCGGTTGGATCCTAGAGGAGTGGCTCAACCCAACACGGGGGATCGGCCATGAATCGTGCGGCAGTGGTATTTATAAAACGAAAAGTAAATCCTAAAAAGACAATTTTTTAAGGCAAGCGAAAATATTAGTGGTTTTCAGGGTATCTTTGTAGAATGTTAAGGAAAAAAATTAATTATAATGATTAAAGATACATGAAATGAACAACGAAGAAATAAAGTAATAAGTATATACTTTTATATTAGCATGGTAGTCTCTTTGATTTTTTATATAATTAAATACCGCCTCAGATATGTCCCTGTTGCAATTACCCAGTGCCGACGACCCCAGGGAGAGTAATACCGTTCCCGAAAGCTCAAGCCCAT
The DNA here is from genome assembly GCA_030522465.1 of Rhipicephalus appendiculatus. NCBI lineage: Eukaryota > Metazoa > Arthropoda > Arachnida > Ixodida > Ixodidae > Rhipicephalus > Rhipicephalus appendiculatus. Next base: position 54,190 of record JALIZH010032946.1, on the reverse strand, counting down.
GTTTTCGGAAAGATGGTGTGAAAAATCTTTGCCTTAAATTTTGATACCTGCGACATTCTGTGAAAAAGTGCTCTATTGTGCTCTGATTTCTGTGGTCTCCCTTATTCATGATTGCATTATTTATTGATCAATACTAAAACTCTATCCGTAATTTCGCTTTTATATATTTGGCTACAAATTTGGCGATAATATTAAATGGTATGGCTACTTCAGCTACTTTTGGCTTGCACTCTGGCTCCTTTTCAAATACACCCAACGGCAACCCTTGTCCTAGGTCCCACTCACCCTTTTTTTTAAATTTTAGTTATATTTAACATTTCATGTTAAATGTTTCATCAACGATTCTTACTCTGACAGTAGGGGCGCTGTCAGAAAAATTGAAGGACACTTTGTACATTCCAAAGTGTGTTCGGCGAAAGCGCGTGGCCATTCCACTGACTATGCCATGTCTTTTATCTTTTACACTCTCAGTGGGATAACAGACAAACCGAATGTGTGTGCGTTTTCTTTTTTAATTTTTTACCGCGAATCGCAGCGAGACGCGAGGCCGACGGACGGACGGACGGACGGACGGACGGACGGACGGACAGACACCGGACGAACGGACACCGGACGGACGGACACCGGACGGACGGACGGACGGACGGACACCGGACGGACGGGCAGACGGACGGACGGGCAGACGCACGGACGGACGGACGGACGGACACCGCACGGACGGACGTGAGCATGAGACATTAAAGGCTTTCGCCTTAATAGTGAGCCCCCCAAGGCGCGCTGTCAAGTTATGTGACCCCCCCCGTGACTCGAGCAAGTGCCCGAAGCAAAGCAACTACTTGGCCTCCGTCATTACGGACTCTGTATCTAAAGCTGCATCATGGCACCTCTCATAATAGACGTGAGACTCTGCCCAGGAAGCGTTAAAAACACCGCCACCGACGCCCTCATCACTGCCCTGGCGCTAACTGGATACGGCAAAGGGAGCCGTCCTCAAGCGAATGTGCATAGGCCACATCAGAACCCCATCTCACGTTTGCGTCGAGGCACGGTTTCCTGAAAGTCAAGGACCTGGAAAGCTTCTTTCGCCCATACACACTTCATAGAAGTAGGAAGCGCATCAATGCAGGCTGCGAGTACAATGCAAAAGAAGTTTCGTTTATTTCGGCGTGCTGCAACTCGCAAGTGCGAGCGAGCATTGCATGGCATCGAGTTCGAGGCAAATCTCCTACGTCCGTTCTTTGGCGCAGGGGTCTCAAACACGTAGCCCACAAACCTTTCGCTTGCGGCCCGCCCTCCGCACCGCTGTTCTCGTCCCATCTTTTTTAAACTTTTCTTTCAGTATATTCGTACGCTTTTACCCGCAACGGACAGCAGTCCAAGCGCACCATAAATGAACTTAGCAGGCAACGCCGACGGACGGGTTTCTCTTCGAATGTTTTGGCTTAACAGGTGATTTCGCAGTGGCCGAAGGCCTCCTGCTCCAAAACACCGAGACGAAGTCGGCACGAAGAGGAGAACGCCTGGTATCAATATGCACCTCAAATCCTGAGGCAAAATCCGCTTCAGAAATACAGAAATATAGGATAGACTTCCTTTCAATTATTAGCTGACATTTTCTTCAAACTCCCCCCCCCCCCCCCCCCCCTCCACGAGTCTGCTGTCCCGGCTCTCGTAGTACTAAATTTCGGGACTACGACCCGCTAGCTGAGGTGAGTTTGAGATCCCTGCTCTAGTGAGTAAATGCGCTAAATTTGGGTATATACATAATGTCAAGGCGGTGAAGTACAAACACGATTTAGTTAGCTACGTATCTTACGATCAGTGGTACATAGCTCACTTTATCAGGGACGAATGGCTCCCCGGGATTTTCGGGTTTTGCAGCACAGCTCTTATGCTCGAGGTTGGCCGTATGTCGTAGGCAGAAAATTATCATCATCATGAACTGGAACACACTTTTTTCTTCGCTGTCGTCTTGTGCTTCGCTCCCAGAACACGTGCACCCATTTCTCCATCGAGAAATGCAATAACCCTGATGGGCGAGAGAAATAGTACAGAGGGAGAGAAAGAAAGCGGAAAAAAAGGAAGAAAGAGAATTAATGACAGGGAAAGAGGGAAATTACAGGTGAATAAAATTCTTGACGAGAGCAAGCATAGTCACGCATAGTATAGCATATCAAGGAGCGCGAAAGCGAGAGGCGAAAGGGTAAAAGCCTAGCCAAGGCAGGACCAGCCAGGAGCCCACCAGCTCTGCTAGTGACCCAGTCTTGCGCGACTTAGTGAAAGCTGTTGTTGCGTCTCTAGATATGCAGCCTTCAAAAATACTGTATTGCTTTTTCAAGGGGATAGGGGTAGGCTGGGGGGCGAGATGTGTTAGAAGGTTGGAACAGTCTCTAAGCAGTTCATCTCTTCTTCCGGAAAAAATTAAAGTTGATGTAGTGTTAATGCTGAAAAAATATTGAAATGCAAAGATGCGATGTCCACAATACATATACTTATGTTGCGTTATAGCAGGGGTTTCCGCCCAGCTTCTTTCCGCGTGCGCACGCCTATGGTGTAGCCCACAGCCGGAACATCGAGGAGTGCCCAATCATCGTGTATGAAAAGTAAGCCGCGTGAACGCCGACCCACCATGAGCCACGAATAAAGAGCTGCCCGCTAATGTCGTTTGAACTGGTTTGAACGCTCACGAGCATGAATTACCAGCACTCAGCGCGTTCGGTCCCCACGGGTCCGTCCGCAAGTCGGGCAAGTTTCATGGCTAGCCCTAGACGACGAGTCTTTAGGGCTTCTACCACGCGGTTCTCTCGCTATCCTCAGACACCCGATGTGCGGATGCGGCATGCGATAGGTTCGTTAAATACAAAATGTAATGCAAATTAGCTTGTCTAAATAAATAAACTGGTTGCTAACTGGCATAAAATGGGAGCGGATTGCATTCATTCTAGCCGCTCGCCGAACCCTAAGGTGTTCTTCACGGAACCCCTGGGTTTCGCGGAACCCAGTTTGAGAACCCATGCTACATAAATCATGTAATAGACCGATCTCAATACAGGATCAGCACGTGCGCGAGCTTGCGCCAACTGCGCTACCGCGATCTTTGTCGAAGTATGCTCTGATTGCCGCTGGTGCTGCTGCTCTCGGCGTGTTTCAGGTAATAATAATATCTGGGGTTTTACGTCCCAAAACCACGATATGATTATGAGAGACGCCGTAGTGGAGGGCTCCGGTAATTTTGACCATCTGGTGTTCTTTAACGTGCACTGACATCGCACAGTACACGGGCCTCTACCATTTCGCCTCCATCGAAATGCGACCGCCACGGCCGGGATCGAACCCGCGACCTTCGGGTCAGCAGCCGAGCACCCTAGCCACTGCTCCACCGAGGCGGACCAGTGTTTCAGGTATAACGAATCCTCAGCGCATAAGACGATCGAGTGCTGTGGCAAAGAGTGTCCGGACCTCTAATGTAATTTTTTCTCCATTTTAAGCCGCATTCCATCCCTAAGAAAAAAAAAGACGGTTGACAGTTCCTGCATGTGACAGTCTCGTCGTTGGTTGACGCGCTTGCTTCGGTTCGCATTGTTGTTGCTTATATTCGCTGAACAAATTACTGAAAGAGAAAGCACGTTCCCGTTGTCATGAGAGCAGAGACCTGCTTCAGTGAATGTCGGCACGCTAGCAATACAAGCAACGGTACGCGCAAAATAACTTGGCCAAAGTGCGCTTATTTCTACGCATTTACGAGCTGGCGCTATATAAACGGCACAAAACAAGCCAAAGAGACGAAAAAAAAATATTAAGGCAGCTCCGCACTGCTGGTGCCAAGCCTGAAGGAAAGGTGGAGCTGGGAAGCCTGCCTCATTGCTCTTTCTTTCCTCTTTTCTTTCTTTCCTTGGTTCTCTTTCTCTCTGACTCTCTTTCTGTCTTTTGTCTTGCCCTCTCTTTTTTCTATCTCTTTCAACAGCGAAGTTGTTAAGCACGGCATAAAAAGGGCTGTTCTCCGAACAAAACCTCACCGCCCCGTTGCCTAGCAACCGCCGCCTGGCCTCACCTCGCTACCGCGCCAGCTGGTGTGACGTCATGCCGAGCTGCGCATATGCCGAAGGAGTATGCACGGAGAAGCCGCCGCCGCCACCGAAGTAGCCTCGCCTAGCTACTGCGACAGCTGAAGCCGCGCATGCGCCATAGCAACAGCTCCGGAGGAGCCGCGTCGAAGCTACCGAAGTGACGAAGTACAACCTCGCCAAGATGCAATAAAAGAGTTGCCTAGCAGCCGTTTACGTCACTAAATACGTCATAGACTTACTGCGCTTGTACATGAGGCGCTTTTTTTTCTAAAAGAGCCAAATGCACTCTAACTGAAACTGAGAAAAACGCACTTTTTTGCTAGTGAAAATATGGTGGGGCCTGCTCCAACAATATTTTGCCAGTGTGTTATTGTACCCAAAATATCTCAACTCCATATTGTGGCTAAAATTTATACAGCCCACTATCTTCGTTATTCAGGAGTAAAATTTGCATTTGGCTCTTATAGAATGGAACATTTCACTTGTGCTTGATTTAGCTCGTAAAATAGGTCTAAAACCATTCGAATGTACAGTACAGCAATATTTTGCGATAAAATTAACTTCAACCGTGTGCTTCCCTCGGGCGTAATAGGCGTAATGGCGGTGGCTCGACTTGAAGAACGAGAGGTTCTGCTTGGCAAATGGCGCACTACTCTGGAATATCGGCAGCGTTTTCTCGTTCTTGGAGTATATTGAAGACCTTGAAAAGTGCCGCAGCTCTTCCTCTTCTTCTGAGCTCGTTTTATGTCGTGCCGTTTTGGATCACTTCTTCTTCAAGGAATACATCGGTGCCCAATATCTTCATTTCATGTGTCTTTTATTTCAAATATACCATCTTGGAGTGAAAGAAGGACATCACACTGTAGCACTGAACTCGAAAAGGAACACTAAGATGCAACAAGGAGCAGGAAAGTAGGCCTCTTACTCTTTATAATCGAGTTTTGCCCTACAACATCACGTCCTTCAGAAAGTGCCAACTCGCCCTAAAAAAATAACTGTCGAACGTAAACGTCATAGCAAAGTAACTAAGACACAAACGAAACAGATTGGATGCGACCATGTTGGTTGTTGTGGTCACGGTTGTTGACGCAGCGCTGGTTAAATGAATGTGGCTCAGTTTGATTGAAACAGATGCAGCATTTGGCTCATTTTTGATTACAAACGGCCTTTTTGAGTTCACTGTACGATCAGGTATTGCCCCATTTTAATTCCAACTGTTTTAGAAATTGAAGATACTCAGGCGCGCTTTACGCTCCCGTGAAATTCAGCTTAGTTTCGATTTCTGCATTTGGCTCTTCTTGAAAAAAAAAAACGCCTCACATGTCCTTGGGATTGATATAAGAAAGCCGCACCTAGTCGTGCCGAGACAGTTTGTAGCCATGGGTCGTCTGAGGAAGAACCGTACACCTGAAGATGCTGCCTATCGCGAGGCTCGACGCCCTGCTGAGGGAGAACAAGATCAGCGGCGGCGATGCGACACAGCCTACTTGAACAAGAAAGCGGTTGACATGAAAAAAAAAGGAGGTGGCAGATAAAAAATTGAAGGACACTTTGTAAATTCCAAAGTGTATTCGGCGAAAGCCTGTGGCCATTCGACACACTATGCCGTGTCCTCTTTTTGTTTTTTGTTTTTTTTTTGTTTTTTTTTTGCATGCCGCTGTGCCATCCCGTGATTTCTGAGAGTGTGAGGGGGAGAGGACACAGCTGGCACCGCTCCAATGCACGGACGGACGCCTGACACCGCGAGTACCAGACATTAAAGGCGTTCGCCTTAATAAGGCAGCTTCGCACAAGGGGTGCCAAGCCTGAAGCAAGTGCCGAGCTCGCAGCCTTCTTTGTTTCTTTTCGGTTTTCTTTCTCTTTCCACCTCTTTTTTTTTTTCTCCACTTCCGTTTTCTTCTGTCTTTTTTCTATCTTTATTTCTTTATTTATTCGTCTCTCTTCCTCTATTAGATTTTTTTTCTTGCTCGTTCTATTTCTCTTCCTATTTTTCCCTTTCTCTCTCTCTTTATTTCGCGCTTGCTTTCTCTCTCTTTTTCCCTATTTTTATACGTGGTTTAGCCTGCGTTACAACAAGCGCACTAGCTTTTTTTTTTTGCTAATGATAAGTGATCATCATCAAGGGGCTCGAAGAACAAGAGGAAGAAGACTTGTAACATGACGCGGGCGCGCGCTAAATATGCTACACATGGAGCGTTACGCCAAGCGACGACGAAAGCATAGTACATCATACTACAGCATACGACAGCCCGGCTCGCTAAAGTACTCCGCACTTAGAATCTGGGGAAGGGCAAAGCATGTAGAAAAGGGTGTTTCAGCTTCACTAACGTGAAACGTAACGTGGGGAGGGGCCAAGCATGCAGTGTTTCTCGAGCAAAATCGCTGCTAATGCGAAATGAGAGAAAGAAGAAGAAGGAGAACCTAACCAAGGTAATTAGTCACATTGTTTTGAGAGATATATATTTGATAAGGCACTAGTGTGGCTAAGCGTGAAACCGACCATGCAGGGAAGGGTGTTTCAACTCTACTAACGTCGTCGGAAAACTGCTTGGGAATGGAGCTTACCCTGAGCTTGTTCTTCTTCTTCTGCTTCTACTTCTTCTTCCCTGTATGCCCGGTTGGAGTTCCCTACGGCATGTAGGGAAATGTGTTTCAGCTCCACTAACGTCGTCGGCTACTAGTTGGGCTAACTGTTGCAGTCTTCATTTTTAGTGGACCGGTGGCGAGTAAAGCAACATCACTTTGCAGATACGTTTCAAGAAGTGGTGTTTCAAACAAATGACATTACCGTAGAGAACCACGTTTGTGCCTCAGGTTTTAGATAAGAAATTTGAGCGCCTTGGTAAATTTCGTCGGGGATTCTGACACCGCTGCTGTGCCAAACATAATGTTTTAGGCAGTAACGACGAACCTTTAACTCAAAATATGCATAGTACGGACCGGTGGCGCGTAGTGAGATTTACCCATTTTTTGTGGCGCATATTCGTTTATTATGTACCGTGACGACGACAAGCCGAGACCCTAAGATGCTTTGCCTTTAAAATCTATTCTGTGTGGTAGAAACACTGAGCTATTTCTTAATGTGAACGCATCTACTGTGAGAAGTCTTGCTAGCTACTACGGCATTGCACGTAATGTTTGAAACGGAGTACAGTATGTTACACCATCTGTCCTACCAAAGGTTGTGTTAGCGTTTCGTTCACATTGAACAACCGATCCTACCAAAGTGATGTTGTTACGTTGAACCCCTACGCAACAAGAAAGAGAAATAGACATTTTTCTTGGCGGATACACGCATACAACATAGATGAACCCTTATGTCGACGGTACGTCCTTTGGCGCATTTGATGCTGATGATGCCGCGTAAGTCATCATGAGGAATAGAAAACATGTCGCACCCTGTTACACTACTTTTCTCAAAAAGAAAATACTAAATAACACAGAAAAACGCGACCACAATAATGTCTACAACGCTGCCCACGTGGAGGCACCGATTGCCACGATGATGCAGACGATGCCGTTACGAATCTGTGCTTTTGCAACCACACTTCTTATTCCCGGATGCGATCATTCGCAAATAGCGAATGCCTAAACCAATAGCAGCTTCGCTCCGAGCATTCACTGAATGGTTTTGGCCGAAAGCGTTTATGACAATGGCATTCTATGTTTGTAAAATACGTCCAAAAAAGAACGTAAAATACGATGCGTATAGAATAAGAAAGCCGACGCAAACAAAGAGATAACAACACACATACAAAATGAAAGCAAGCGTATAGTGGTGCCTTTTATGGCCGGACGTCGAGGAAAGCAGTCGCCTCGATGGGAAGCCCCGGCTCCCGACAAAGAAGCGCGACTGATTTCTCATTGCCACTTAAGGACATAGCCGTGCCTTGCCCTATGGCGTTGGCACAATAGAATAAGCGAGAAAAAGAAAATGATCCAGACATAACACTTGCATTCCGTCGCCAGGACAGGAGACGAAGAGCAGCGAGAAATGACAGGCTCGACATCTACGCAGTTTCAGCTCGTAACGTGAAAAGCAGCAGCTGTTGCCTCGGAGTCCAAGGCGCAAATGAAGACCAAGAAGAACAGCCGCCCGGAAGCGGAAGAAGCGGCAAAATGAATCGCTGCTTGCACCAGGAGTTGCATGGACGCCCATCACGAGGCAGAAGTGAATGGAGCACCAATGGAGAACAAGCAGGTGCGGCGCGGGAAAAGCGTCAGCGAGGCATCTGCAAGATGCCCTCCTCCCGATGCGTGCACTCGCAACTGAAGGGCGCATGCACGGCAATCCTTGAGCGCAGCAGACAGTCAGTGCGCAAGCACTCAAGATCCCAATCATGCGAACACACGAAGGGACAAACGAAAACACATGGCTGATCTCTCCGTCGTGGGAATCGGTAAAACACGAAAGAGAAACGTGTCTTCACAGAGGTAGTTGAGCGTTTATTGTTCATTGGTATATGAGACCTTGTACAGACGGAATCACGCTTGTCTAGATCGGCGAAGTGCGTGGCTGTGGACCCTGCTTTTGTCCGCAGCTCCTACCTCACGTTAACTACAAGCTTCTGTTCATGCTTGAATTATAGCACAAGGAACCAGCATGCAGTATGACTATTTTTGGTATCGGTCATTGCACGGTGTCGGTCATTGCATATTTCTGCAGAAAACGGCAGCTGAAGCGGCCGGCTTGGCGCTCTAGACAGTTGTGATTCCGTTCGTACTTTGTCAATTGGTGTTTGGCAGCTTTAGCACCATTTCACGTGGATGCATTCACGTTGGCGCCTATAGTGGTACATCTCCATCCCGATGATCAAAGCTCATGATAATGATTGAACCGTTGTGGTAGCTGAAGTTGTTAACATATACCTGGACACAGCATGTCGTGAACTCCGCGCAGAGGTGACATCAAGAAGTACATAAAAAACTCGCAGTTCCACCGCAAGGGCGAAGCAATAATGCGATAGCAATGAATTAGAATGTCACGCAAGCAGTTCGAAACTTGCAGCGCTCTGCTCAAGCACAAAGGACGCACGAAAAGAACACACACGGGACGAGCACCAACTAACAACTTTCACAGCTCGACGTTTCAAGCGCGTTGCTCAAATACGACGGACGTATAAAATGAACGCACAGATATACGCAGGACGAGCGCGAACTATCAACGGTGACAGTTGTTGCTTCTTTGTGTTTTTGATCAGCGCGCTCTTTTCGCAAACGCGGCCGCTGCAGCGAGCAAAGTCACCTTCGAACGCTCTGTAACTTTACGCAAACATTACGGTCAAAGCACAAGACGTACAAACTACACCCCTCTCGCGAGATAAGCGCGCGCGAACGGACGACCACGCCCCGTAGCGCAAAGTACAGGCGCCCGCGCATCGCAACGAGCGGGACAAGGACCTTTAAACGTGCCCTTCGCGCACTTGGCGCCATCTCGCTGATTACAACAAGCTTAAGTGCCTCCGAGCTCCGCGTAGTGCAAGCGGTATATGGTGTGTATAAATAGCTCGCCGTTAGTATGCTGGGGAACGTACGCTCTGTGGCCGAGTCGGTTAAAGCAGCGCGCGCTACGGAGCAAGAGGTCGTGGGTTCGATTCCCAGCGACGGAACTTTTTCATCTAGTCTTTTATTTGTCATCTGTTCGTGTATATGTTCCAACGTCATATCCGTGACTGAAATACGTCGGTGAAGTCTTGGTGGACCCCGGCATAAAACACTTTCGTGTTAAAAAACATGGCTGATACCTCTGTCATAGGAATCGATATAACACGAAGTGAAACGTGCCTCTACACAAGTAGTGCTTATTGTGTAGTGATATGAGAATTTGTACAATGTCTAGTGGTGTTTGGCAGCTATAGACTATTTTCTGTAACACATCTGGGCGCCGCCATCTTGGGCTGTTAAGCCGATGTTTTCTTATTTTTGTATATTGCGACGTGAATTAGGCCTAATAAGACCATGAAACATTGTAAGCACCAACCCAACCGTTTTCATGCGTATCCGTCTACCGTAACACTGTTCGTTTGGTTGTTAAAGAAGCAAAACATAAAGGTTAGCAGCCCAATATGGCGGCACTCAGACCCATCCGCAAAATAGTCTATAGCCCCGTTTTACGTCGATGCACCCACGTTGACGCCAAGTGGCGCAACTCCATCGCGACAACTAACGCCAGTGGTCACGGTGAAACCGTTGTGGTAGCTTGTGGTTAACCGCGGTTCGTCGTAACTGCGGTTAACTTGCCTGTGCAGCATGGGTATAACAAAAAGAACACGCACTCACACCATCAATTCCCTCTGCACCCCCGAATTCAGGGCTGGGCAGTACCACGCTACAAGAGTATCGCGATAGTATTTCAGAGATACTTCTGGGTATCTGTATTTTTTCTCGAAAGGCATTTGAAAATGTATTTGTATCGTAGTAGCGAAATACTTTTACGATGTATCGATTGTATCGCGTACAATACCTGACACGGGTATCTCGTTACATTTTTGTCGGAGAGAAGTTGAGGCGTGTTTCCAAAGGGGGAAATCAAGACTCTTTCTTTTGTTGTGCTAAGACAAGCAGAGGCGCGCCGCCGGTCAGTGATGGTTTCCCTCAAGCACAGAATGGTCCATGTGGTAAAGCGCGCGACGCCGCTGAAGACAGAATCGCGGAGGCAGTGTTGTCGGCCTCTGCCGACGAAACACGCTGTCTCTCAAGGCCAATGGTGCACGCCTAATTTTTTTCGAGTGACAAGTCATTACTTCGTGACCCCTTGCATGAATCAACAGAGTCTTTGAAACAGAGTCCTTGCCAAACTTGTCACGAATCCTTGCCACCGCTCAAAGTGGCGGCACTCCCAAAAGCAGTTTCCGTAGTCGCAGTGGAAGTGACTACGCTAGAAGATGACTATCTTTGTCGTGCTTTCAGCCACTTCCAGCATGTCGGGGGGGCGTTCCCAATTAATTTCGGTCTTTGTGGTACCAGGATCCCCACCGCCGAAGCCAACTCCGCCTGTTGCGGCTTGCTGAAATGAGTGCTGGTAGAGGCGGTGGTAGTGACAGCTTTATTGAAGAGTGACCCTTTCGGCCCAGGTGGCGAGTGCTTGCTGCCGTCTCTCTGATCGGGCAGTTTGAGCAGCTGTCCCTGTTCCACGTCTGTCCCTGTTTCCACGTCTGAGAGCTGGCAGGAGCGACACAGGAAGGCTTAGACCCTCTTATCCGCAAAGAACGTGATTTTAGGAAGCCAATGTTCGAATGTTGTCGTTTTGACACAATGGGCGCGTATGTAATTATGGCCAGCCTATATGGGCAGGGGGACTCCTCAGCCGTCAGACGCGGCGCCAACCGGGCCAGATGGCTGAGGATTCGGAAGACGGGGACATATCTCAACGGTCCGAATATGCCCACATCAGTGCAGACGTGTTTCGGTATCTAGATAACCCAAGGAGAGCTATCGCCACGCTGCAGTGCTATCCGGCTATTAAGGCGGTGTTTAGTCGCTATAACACGAATTTGTGCTCGTATACAGCGGTAGAGAGACTTCTTCTTTTCGCGAGTCTTGTGTAGAGGCCCAACCAACGCTGTCTAGGAGACAGCCTATTTGAAAAGCACCTTTCTATCCCCCCCCTTACCCCTTCGCCAGTGCAGGGTAGCAAACCGAAAATTTTCTTCCGGTTCACCTCCCTGCCTTTCACTTAACTTTTCTCTCTCTCGCTCCTCTTGCTTAAGTGCAGCTAATATAGCAACCCTCTCAGCAAAACAGATCTTATGTGCAAAATGAACGTATACTTTTTGTTCAATTCACGGGTGTTTTTATTGATTCGAGTGATTTGCCGGAACTATGCTATTTCTAGCATAGCTCATTTTGTTGTCAACAAGTATGTCGACTTCGGTACCTAATGCTTGTTACTCCTTACTCCGGCTCTAAAATAGTGCACTTTTTATTGCAATTGATGCGTGTAATAATGCCATTTTTACCAAATATGTACTTTGTAATCACCCCCTCCCCGAATCCAGTGTCTTAAAGACGCTAAGGGTACTGTAATAAATGAATAAATAAACTGCAGCTCCAATGAGCCGCAAGTTTATTTGCAACACCATGTTGCCCTTAATAAATGTATTTGCGGAGTATGAGCATCGCTGACATAAAAAAAAAAGTATTCCAGTATCTGTATCGCTGTATCTGTATTCCGGAATACATTTTCATCTTTTTGTGAAAGCATCTCCGAAGTATCACTTTACGTCAAAGGCAGATGTATCTCAGTATCTGTATTTCAGGCTTGCAGCCCATGTATTTTGATATCAGTATTCCGGAATACTTTTCCGATTATCTCTGCCCAGCCCTGCCCCGATGCCCCTCCTCGAAAGGAAAAAGAAAATCTCAGCACGAATGCTAACGATGATGCGATCGGCGGGGAAGCAGTGTACCGACGTACCGTGTTGTCACCACCGAGACACAGCACACTCTGGGTGCGCCACCGTAAAGCCCGTGCGTTGCGCGGGTGTCACGGTTAATATATAGGCATACTCAGGATATGTATATAGCGACTTCAATCTCGCCAAGCAAAACCTCAATTTAAATTTTTTTCTCTAAACAGGACTTGTATATACTTGGCCTAATGGCCAAAGCTGGTCCTGCAATTACTTTCGAGATTTGTTTCGTAAACCCTGCAGTGCCATGAACTATCGGATAGATTGTGGGTGTAATGAGTAGGGTAACGCGCACACACACAAACACACACACACACACAAAATACAAAAATCATATGAATATTGCCAAATGCATTAAAGGTACACGGACGAAGCCGTACGCGATGCGTGCACACTGATATTTACATTCACGAACAAAAAAATGCACGCAAATTGGGGGGCAGCGTATAGTAGCTCAGGCTTGATTGGGTTTGCCGGTGGTTGCATAATTATCTTTTTTTTGTTACCTATAAAAGCAGCATCATTAGTCTGATAGAACTAAGTTAGGCAGTATAAATCACATGCAGACGCACTAGGTGGCAAATTAGTTCTTGCTAGCTCTCGAAAACTGAGCGCACCAACAAATTACTTATCCTAAATTACAACCCGCATAAATTTACACCATACTGACGATACACGAAATGAATGACAGCAAAACAATAGAATTACGAGGGCCTCTTACGCTGGACTCTGTGATGAGAACTTTCGTAAACGGGGGGTGGGTGCTGGAGCCGACGTTTCGACAAGCGGTCTTCTCTTTTACAAGGCTGCAACAAAATACAAGAACGCTTGTCGTAAGGTCGGCTCCAGCACCCACCCCCCGAATTTCTCATCGCAAGCTTCCATCTTTCCCTTCTTGCCTTTCTACTGGACTATGTATGAGGACCCCTGACTTCCACGCAAAAGGCCTGGGTATCCTGAATCCTGATTTCTCGCTCACCACCACCGCCGTCGACACCGACTGAGACGCGGACTAACTCTACCGCGATAAAATCGAAACGAGTGGTTAACTCCCCGATACAAAGAGCACGTCTTCGGAATTATGTTAATCAACCTTGAACGCAATCATCAGCCTCTCACAAACAATAAATAAATGAAAGAAGAGAAAAACATTGGCCGCGTATCTGCGTGCTTCGCTGCAAATGTCGTCGAAAGACGATAGTCTTCTGCCTGCCGTACTACATGAGTCCTGGTCTCATCCGCGGCCACCTGTGATGCTGTTCTCGTACCATTTCCGCCCTGGCATGACCAAGCGTCTTCTCGGCGCAAGCGCGGTGTTTTTGGCACCGTGTAAAAAGCTGAGAAGTCGCGCAGAGCGACCACGAAAAGAGATTCTCTTGTTTGCAGCGACGGGGGCCGACTGCGCCAGCTATCGTGCGTCGGATGAAACACGCGGCACTTCGCGCGACCTCGGAGACAGACGACGGCTCTTCGCTTTTGCGAGGCAGCCCGCATTTTCAGCGCACCCTAAGAAACACTAGGGTCTTTAGAATTAAGTATCTATGTGTTTTCTATAAAAGAACACACCACCTAATATTTCGGTATTGTTGTTGCGCCTCAGATGGGCGTAATATTTGCTTTTTGATCGACAATGTTCACAAGTATGCACGCAAACGAGTGTTCAAGTTGGCTGGGCGTTCAGCAAGTGGTTAAGCTTTGGCTGAGTGGCTGAATCGGTTGACAGACAGACAGACAGACAGACAGACAGACAGACCAAAATTTCTCCGTTGAAGTATCTAAAGAAAGACTATCGTCTTTAAAAAAGATGAACCGGAAAATTCTTAATATTACGTTATTCGACGATCTACCGCATTTGTAAAAGGAGTAGAGGGAAGATCATTCTGAGATGATGAACAGCGTACTGATTTGTGATTCGAATTTCGCAGTGCCCTTGCTGTATAATACAGAATTCTACATAGGGCACTCGCATTTACTCCTTTTGCGAGACGCCGATCTAGGTCTGCCAAACGCTCACCATTAGAGAAGGCATTAAGGGCGCACTCTGAACGCGCACGGTGCTTGCCACAAAAGTCTTCGTTCCAAGCCAAGAATGAGGAGTACTTACTTCTGCTTAAGATGGCTGCAAAAGTAGTAGTTTGCTCTAAGTATTCATTACTAAGCTTATGGAAGGGAGCCGCGAAATAAAAGCTTAACGTCCTTAAGGAAACACCAGGGACGCATGGAAGCGGAGTTGTTTACGCTTCCGGCCCCGCGGTGCTTTCCTTGTTGTTTCAAGAACGGCATCACACTAAAACATCTTTTTTGTTGTTTTTTTTCAAATCACAAGAACAAATGAAGGAAAACAAGCTGCATTAACGCAAGGAAGAAACGCCTAGGTACTTCTAAAAGCAGGCACTCTTCATCCGTGCGCAGTTGTTTTCTACCTCCTTGCCTTGTTGAACTTCTTGAAAGCTTCTGCTGAACCGAATCAGTCGAGTACCGCATGGAAGAAGGAGGTTGCTAGAAGGCTTTGTAAACAAACGGGCGACGGTCATTTTCTTTTAGAAAAACAGACGTACGTACGTCTGTTTAAAAAAGCTCCTGAGCGCCGTCTCCACGCTATGCTTCTGGACGTTGCTTTCCTGAAGACGGAGTTAACAGCGCTTCTATGGAATGCCCTTGTTATTCTTTACCCGGCGAAAACGCTACTTGAGCTCTCGTTTCCACGAGAGAATGTCGCTGGTATCGTTCTTGGGTCACCTGAGAAGATCTCGTCGATCACGTCCCGTATGCCTCGCTTTTGGCCCAGCACCCCAATGAAGAGGTAGTTGGGAGTGTTTGCGGAGTCTCTACTACCGAAACCGAGACTATGGTTAAGTGGTACGCAGTGCTCGCACTCGCAATGGCCAGCTCTCCTGTTTTGGAGAAAGTGTTGACACAGGATCGCGGTTAACCATTTCGAGCAAACGCTTCGTCAAGCTCATTCGTCCAGGCTGAGGCACTGGTTCGGTTCAGAGCACATGCAGCTCGGTCTGGCATTCTTTGTAGTTCGAAAAGCGTAATCGAGGAAAGCAAAACTTCCTTAGGTCTACTTTAATTAGCCCCTTGAAACAAACAGTGCCGTCTACCGCGAATGTGATCCCGTCTTGAGTGACGCTACGATTGAGACAGCCACTGCTGCTGGTTTTTAATTCTCTCGGGCTCTAACGACATGGAAATCGCAGGTACATTTCATTTTTTATCGAGGTGCTTCAAAGTAGTATACATATACTACAGAATGGTGTAAACATGACCAAAGCCTTAATGCACACGAAACGAAATCCTTGCCCTCTTGTCCAACATAGGTCTATCTTCAGCAAGAAGAATAAGCACCAAGTGATTCCAGTTTTCATTAGCTACAACAAAATGAAGCTAATAAACAGTGAAACAAATGAAAACATAGAAGAACTGATGTGTTATATGCTATAAATACAATATATCAATGAGTAATAAAACTTGGAGGACGCTAGAGCTTCGCTTTCAAGAGTAGAACGCGATTGCGTAATCGGACCGTGTTTGTATCGTTGCAGGTCGCTAGCCTAACCTCGCTTCTAGGTCGATACCTAAACCATGCCGCAAGGAAAGCCGAAGTGCGGATGCCCTCCGGCTCCTATATCCATGCATGCGGGGCGACGAAACACGGTGCTATGCCGTTTAAAAGCGTACCCGTGGACCCTTTACGCCAGGACGGGGGGGGGACCGTAGGAGAGGAGAGAGAGGGGACGTGCATGCGCTGTGGGGGTGTGGGACGCGTGAGCCGCTCCGTAGAGTAGATGATTCCAAGAGGGGGGAGAGGACGCGCATGCGCTGTGGGACGCCGGAGCCGCTCCGTAGAATAGAGTATTCCTAGGGGAGAGAGGGAAAGAGGACGCGCATGCGCCGCTTCGTAGAGTAGACGATTCCTAGAGGAGAGAAAGGGGGTGAGCTTAGGAGAGCACAGGGGAGGGGACGCGCATGCGCTGTGGTGGTGTGGGACGCGGGAAGGAGGGACGGACTAAGCCCCCCTCCAAACACATGCAAGCAAGATTAAGGAATGGGGTCAACCTGGGCGACAGACACCACCTGCCTAGCCATTGCTAAGCAGCCTCTCTGTGCTCTCGGCCATGACTGAAGGAATGGGGTCAACCTGGGCGACAGACACCACCTGCGTAGCCATTGCTAAGCAGCCTCTCTGTACTCTCGGCCATGACTCTGATGACTCTGTTAGGGTTGACGGCCTTCATATTACTACAGGGTTCTGGTTCGCATAATGGGTGCTTCCCTACTTCATGACAGTGGCCGGACGCGGGACGCGGGACGGGGGGACGGGGGACGCGGGACGCGGGACACGGGAGGGACGGACAGAGCCCCGAGCATAAGATGCTTCGCATCTAAAATCACGCCATATCCACGAAGTGAATGATGATGAGTGGGCGAAGCTCGATCGTTTTCATCCATGGCAGAAAGAGAATGTGTGGTCTGGAACGCGCTTATACTTCATAGTCATCAGCGTCATCGTCATCGTTATCACGCGTAGTGGGTACATTCCACTATACTGGAACGCGCTTATACTTCATCGTTATCACGTGGAGTGGGTACATTCCACTATACGTGGCTATCTACCTACCTACCTACCTACTACTACTACTACTACTGCTACTACTACAGGGGAGGGACAGACCCACACCCTTAGGAGCTTCGCCCCTAAAACCGGCGGATGGAATTCACTTTCGAATTGTCACGGGCGCATGCATAAATGACCATGGGAGTTTTAGGGGCGAAACTCCTTATCCCGTGGGTTGTGCGTCCCATGTTTGTGGTAATGGCCACCTGCTGATGACGATGACGATCGCGATGCCATACAACACATGGTGATGACGCTGCCATCACGGCACACCACATGGAATGTACCCACTATGCGTCATAACTAGAGACCGGATTATAGGCAAATGCCTATTTTTTTCCTTGCGTTCCTATCGCGCCACTTTGATATATGAGCATGAATTAGGGGTAAAGGAGGGCTTTTATAGTGTTTTTATAGTGCCTATAAATGCCTATTTTGGGGGTTTGTGCCTAAATGTCTATAAGTGCCCATAAATGCCTATTTTCAAAATTGGTGCCTATATGAACGTTATTTTTCCTCAAATTTTGCTTTCGAGTACAGTTTGAGACCGTAATTCATGTTACCGGGCAAAATTGACGTTTCGGAACTTTATGGTGTGTAACAACCTAGTTCCCTAGTTCAACAAACATCCGGGAAGCAACCGGTAGCAGCAGTGAAATGGGACGCGCCGGCCACCTTACCCCACCGCACTGACATGGCGCGAGCGGTTGGAGCAGGGGAGAGGAAAAGACGCTATTTTTGCAACCATAAATGGGAGCACGTCCCAGCGTGTACAGTGGAATGGGGAGAGGAAAATAAAGGCGGGAAGAGGAGAGGGGAAGAAGAGGAGAGTGGCGTCTATGGCCGAGGTCCAGTGTTCCCAAGGAATTGAAGCACCTCCTTGAAGACTTGGGCGTGGTGGGCGGCAGAAAACAGGAGGTGCCTTCGCGCAGCAGCAGGAATATGGAGAGCGAATGCGAAACCATGGAGTGCCGTCAGGGGGAAGTAGAAAATAGCTAAAAAAATCACATGTGCACACGACTTTTCTTTTATTCGTAATTTACTCTTAAAGGGCGCTTCACCAGGTCACATGAGAAATTTTAGTCAGATACTGGAAGTTTTCGCGTGCCCAATGAAGAGCTTTGTACCACAAGAACTTTTTAATTGGTTCATTACGAGCCGCGAAAGCATGATGCCGGTAGGTGAGCTTGAAACCTTTGCCACTCGCCAGCCAAATTCCTTCCCTGCCCTCTTCGGTATCAGAGAAACTCGGAGCCGGAAGATCACACGACGTTGACGCATCAACACGCCATGCGCACGCAAGATTACACTATGTGCACATGACATGCCCAAGCCAGGTCGTGCGCACAAGCGGTGTTGTATCGTTTCGGCGTCTGTTTCTGTGGGATGGATCCGTCTATGCGTTTGGAGAGGCTGGCATGGATCCTGTATCCTTACCACGACACAGCGCGTCGCACAGCTGGAACTGCTGTAAGGGACGATGCACCAAAAACATGCTAAGCGTTGTCAGGGCTGGCGCCGGCACGACGCGGGAACGGCGAGAACACGAACACAAAAGAAATATAGGCAGCTGAGTCTGGCATCGCTCTCGATTCGAAGAAAAAACTAAAGAAAAACGCGCACACATTCCGTTTGTATGTTTTGATATTTCTATTAACTTTCAGTCTTCTATTCAAGCAACAGATTGCACAAATTACACATGTAGCCTCGAATAATTCTCGCAGTTTCATGTACTACTGTGACATACACAGGACCATTCCTTGATGAACTTGACCTCCCCAACCTTGGTGCGCGCGCACGTGAGATAAAGGGCACGAGGCATTCAGTCTGACATTTCACCTCCTTCCGGGGAGCGTAGCGTTGCAAATCTTGGCAGACGTGATCGTTAGCGCAGTGCATGCATGACACTTCTAGCTCGAAACACTCAAACCTGGTAAGGGGCCCTTTATGGTGTTCACACAAAGAGGAGAAATTGACCCTGCGCTATTAGACCTGGCTAATACGAGGCTAACAAACCCTTCTGGCCTTTTAGCGGTCTGGCTATTGAATCATGTGCTGCCCTTCCCAGCCATGCCGAAAAGAAGCAGACCCAGGAGCGTGTTTATTCGATGGTGGACACTTAACTTACCATTCTGGACAATAAAAGGAGAGACCGTGTTCTGGAAACCGTGCCCGAAAAGGGACCATTGCATGGCTATGTTAAATCATTAACGCCTTTGTACAATCATAAAATATAACATTTGTTTGCTTTCTTGTCGTAGACCAGGTCGCGCACCTCCTTATTCGAAATTTTGAGTTTTTGTAAAAATTTATTGTGCCTATATTTACGATTTTGGGGGCCTAATACTGTGTTTTTCCTGCCTATTTTTGGCGCCTAAAACACGATTTTTAGTGCCTAAAAATCCGGCCTCTAGTCATAACGATGACGCTGATGACGATGACGATCGGGATGCCATACAACACATGGCATCGCGATACCACATGGAATGTACCCACTATGCGTCATAACGATGACGCTGATGACGATGACGATCGGGATGCCATACAACACATGGCATCGCGATATGGTCTCACATGCATATCGTTTGACCACATGCAACCAACCACCATCACGTCTTTGATGATGTACCTCCGGAGCTTCGCCCACTCATCATCGTTCACTCCGCGGATATGCTGCGATTTTATCGCGCTGCACCCGCCGCGCGGCCGAATGCCAACTTGTTTTATGAACCCGCTCCTGGATGCACCACTTGACCCTACCATACCCATTTTTCGACTCGCTTTCATCAACTAAATCAATTTTGCAGTCACTAACCATTTGACAGTCGCCGTTAAGATGCGAAATGTGACAAAGTAAAAATGCGAAGTTGTTAAACACTGAAACTCTTGTCTGTTCATTCTTATACCTACAAGACGACGCTGCGGGAACACGTAGCTTCAACAGAATAGAGCTAACTGAATTATGTTTATGCACACGCTTGCTAAAGAGCGCTGTTGAGCGTACTACGTACTGCGCGCTATCGATATAAATCGGCTAGCTTTGCTTAAATAAATGACACAGTCCAGCACAGAAGTCTGTATAGCCAAACCCTTAATCTATAAGAAAGACTCATATCATCCAAGGCCCGTTCACTTACTTAAACTGCCACCCTAGCGTAGTTCCGGTTGTTGTAGTTCATTAGGGAACGTGTTTATTTTGCCGGATGTCGAAGTCATTAACACTCATGGCAAAGACAACATAATCCATTTCTGCATTCGCTAAGCGACACGAAGAGGCAAAAGCTCGTTGCAAGCCAGAGGCACCTTCATTTGTCACCGTGGAAGGCCGTTTTGCTATAAATATCACATGAGGCGATGAACACAGCTCAACACGTGGGTGTTCTATCCTCGTGCTGGAATTGCTCAAAGAAATAAATAAAGTTAATCCCCGTCTTTCTGACTTATGTGCTGGCTTAAGTTAGCGACGCAGAGGTAGAGTTCCTGAGTGAAACGTATTCGGTGTGGTTTCTCTCTAAGATGGCTATGTCTGCATCTGCGGCCCCCGGTGCGCTGTTACTGCGCCAATAATACGCTACCTTTGGGATTATAACCATAGCTTGAGGGGCATTGCCTGCGTTTGTCGAAAAATTCGAGACTTGTTGAGCGCATGCCAGCTTGTAACGCGCAACGTAAATGGACGGATTTAGTGAACACATGACAGCACCAGCGCACTCTGCGTTGCGTGATGACGTAAGTGCGTCCTTGCACACGTTTATCCATTACGATGTAGAGAAGAAAAAAGAAACTCACAGGCTCATACGACTGAGGCAATCTTCTCCTCAGTCGAGGTACTGATCCCCTCCGAAGCTTTCTGCACCTCACGTGGTTTTGCACTGGCTCTGTGGTCGGCCCACCTCTGGATAAGTGACGACGTCATAAGATGACGTCATCATGCGACGCCACGTTATGCGAAGAAGCAGGGACGTCATGATGACGCCACAAATTTTGGTGATCTGCGACGTCGTGATCCATCATGTGGTCATACCATAGAGTTTAATAAAATTAACTAGAGGGAACTATAATAATAATTTAATATCTGGGGTTTAACGTCCCAAAACCATGGTATGATTATGAGGGACGCCGTAGTGGAGGGCTCCGGAAATTTCGACCATCTGGTGTTCTTTAACGTGCACTGACATCGCACAGTACACGGGCCTCTGCCATTTTGCCTCCATCGAAATGCGACCGCCGCGGCCGGGATCGAACCCGCGACCTTCGGGTCAGCAGTCGAACACCCTAACCGCTACACCACCGCGGCGGACCTAGAGGGAACTCTGGCGCTCCGATCGTTCAGGCACAATGGGAATGATGGGTAGTACATGGATTTGCCTAGTCTTCGTTCTTGCAGGCTTCTAACGCACTTGTGGCTTTGTTTATTGCATTGTTTTGGTTTTGTTTCAAATAAAACAACGGACCGTTGTGAACTTCGTGAGCCGATTTGAATTGGTGAGCCTAAAAAAAAGTCCCGCCATATCCACGAAGTGAATGATGATGAGTGGGCGAAGCTCCGGAGATTAAATGTGGCAAACCGTGAATCCTCCGTACCTTGCAGCTGTGGCCGAAACTGCAATCCAGGAAATCGCGCTTAAATCGCGCATCGGCGCCACTAACCTCAGGTGGCGACCGCTTTAGGCGCTTGGCTGCAGGTTCCCGCGCCCGCACCACCTCAGGATCCGCTTGTCGCCGCTTCCGTGCTGCCGCCGCTTCGCGGGCCCTCGCCGCCTCCGGGTCCGTTTGTCGACGAACCCGTGCCGCCGCCGTTTGGCGGGCCCTCGCTGCATCTGGATCTTGTTGCCGGCGCTGACATCTCTCTTGGGTTTTGCGGGCCCTCAGCATTGCGTCGGCTTCACGGCGAGCCCGTTTCGCTTCGGCTTCGCGAGCTCTCACCTCCGGGTCTTGACGGCGAGCCCGCGCCATCGGTGCTTCGCGGGCCCTCGCCGCATCTGGATCTTGTTGCCGGCGCTGACGTCTCTCTTGGGTTTTGCGGGCCCTCAGCATTGCGTCGGCTTCACGGCGAGCCCGTTTCGCTTCGGCTTCGCGAGCTCTCTCCTCCGGGTCTTGACGGCGAGCCCGCGCCATCGGTGCTTCGCGGGCCCTCGCCGCATCTGGATCTTGTTGCCGGCGCTGACGTCTCTCTTGGGTTTTGCGGGGCCTCAGCATTGCGTCGGCTTCACGGCGAGCCCGTTTCGCTTCGGCTTCGCGAGCTCTCTCCTCCGGGTCTTGACCGCGAGCCCGCGCCATCGGTGCTTCGCGGGCCCTCGCTGCATCTGGATCTTGTTGCCGGCGCTGACGTCTCTCTTGGGTTTTGCGGGCCCTCAGCATTGCGTCGGCTTCACGGCGAGCCCGTTTCCCTTCGGCTTCGTGAGCTCTCACCTCCGAGTCTTGACGGCGAGCCCACGCTGCAGCCGCTAGCCCTCCGCTCCGCCGCCGCCTTGTCTTCTCGTTGTTCATAGTGTAAGCACAATATTCACAGCATTTGTCCTTCATCTTCGTCACCTGTATATAATCATCATCACTGTGAGCGTCTTCTTCGTTCGAAGGGTTGGTTAGGCGACTCTGTCGAATAAACGTCGTTGAGACCACAACGGTGCTGCTGTCTTGCAGAGTGGTGGAGGTGCTGGGTAGCGTTTCTTGGGCCATGACAGCGGATAGGCGTAGTAGCAGTAGTAGCAGTATCAAAGCGCTATACAAATCAAATGAGAGCACAGCTGCGCCAGTAGCTGGAGCGGCGAGTACTATCGTAGCTGCACCGGGGGAGTGATGTACAAGGCTCGACCTTAAAGGCGCCTTTACACTAGCGCGACACGACACCGACGTAGACACGAGGCCGACACAGACGGTCGGCCGACGAGTCGCCCGCCGACGATGTCGACGGACCGTCTAGTCACACTAGGCTGCCGACGACGACGACGCCTCGAAAAACAGCATGTCGTCGTAGTGTAACATGATGGCAGACCGAATACACCAGCAAAACGCATCGGCAGACTTGTCGTTGGCAAGTCGTAGGGAGATCGGTGGCCGAGCGAAAATTTGCCGATGTCGTTGGTTAAAACGACGAAGGGGGAGATCCTGGGGGAGTATTGTGCGGAGGCCCCGCACAATACCCCCCTGCGGCCATGCGACCATCCGACGCGGCGACGAAAATATCTGCCCAGTTTGATGCACGCCGGGCATGCGATGCGGCGATCCGATGCGATGAAACGTCACGAAACGTCATCATTCCGGCTGCCGCATCGCCGCGCCGGACGCCGCATCGCATGGAAAATCGTACAGTCTGTCTCGGTCTTTATTCTGGGGTCAACATTCCCCAAGTGCACCTGAAGCGACGACGGCAGTCGTGCTCTGAACCCTTCAGGGCTGTCAGCGCACCTCGTCAAACCCCTTTGGACACACCCGACCGACTTTGGCGGTTCTATGGCCTAGGAAGAGCTGTTTGCAGTCGAAGCTGCTCGGAAACGGTGGTCACCTCTGCGATGCTTTGTTCAATGTGCTACGAGATGCACCGGTCAATTAGCCGAGCGCCTGGGATCCGTCTTCAGGTACGTTTCCCACACTCCGTGACCTTCATGACTTTGTGACCCACCCGGTCGCTAGCCATCAGAAGCGCCAGCGTCACGATCGAGAAGAGTCAAGACTGCACTTGACTGCACGGCTGGTTTGCAGGTGCGAAACCTCGAACCGGTCATTGCACTGTGCTGTGCCATACCGCATTGTGTGTTGTGTTGTCCTCTCCCTCGCCGCTGGACGAACCGGGCGTGCCTCTTCCCTATTTCCTGGGTTGTGACTAAGGCGTTTTCCTTTACATTTTGGGGGCGGAGATAAAGAGGACATCTTGATTGGACTGTCCTGGACACAATTGTTTTCATCAACAAGGAATCTTGGGAAAACCAAGACCTTAAAACGCGAGCGTCGAGACGCTCCACGAGCTTCCTTTATCATATAAAAATACGCTACCTTTAGTAATGTAATTACTGCAAATAAACCTTCATGTTATCAGCTCCGGCTCCTCTGCTTGACCTCTCCCTGAGGCCTGGCTGGTACCGGTCCTATGGGCAGACCCCCGACTACATCAGTGCTCAAGAATGTGCGCAGTATCATTTACACCCCCCAGACGCCGTAGCACTTAGTGCCGGTCTACATTCTGTTTTACTTACTTTAGATAAGCATATGACGCAAGCTTGGAGTATGCCCATTTTACAAGTCTCCGGTATTCCGTTGTGTGCCGAAAAGGTAAGCTGACCCCCATGTAGACATTTACCCCAAAAAACTTTTTGAAACACGAACTCTGCGCCAAACCACAGGTGTGACCAGGCATTCAAAGGATAGCTGGCAGCCTCTCTATGTGCTGTCATAAAGTGAGTCACCAGCCGTTATGACGTTCTAGACATGTTCGTCTTCCAAACAAATTTCAGGAAGCGTGCCGGTGGTTGAAACACTTGAAAAGCAACAATCAGTGAAGTAATAAGTTATAGTCGCAAGTTTGCTTTTGGTGCAAAACGTAAGCACACGCTTTTTTATTTTTTTTTATTTTTTTTTTGCGCCGGAAGGCCAACAAGTATTGTCATTGATGCTCTGACCGCAACATCGACATGCTTTACATTTTTCGTGCTCACAGAACATCTTTCCAACTATGCCTCTCATTCCTACAGGCTTATTTCAGTATCTGAAATGTCAGCTTCATAAAATCACATTTCTGCTGGCCACTCCTACTACATTCTGCAATATGAACATCCGCTAGCCAAAAAGAAATAAAAAAAACACAGCTTTCCTGCAAGATGCGTCAGAGAGCTCGGAGGAAACTTCCGCGAAATACATACGCCTCATACAAGATGCGAACAACATAAGGCTGAGCGAGCTGGTGTCTTATTTTCGCGGATCTCTTCTGTCGGCGTCCGCTGAACAATACGATTTTTTTCTGAACATATGTTGACTAAACAGCTCGACTAACTCCGACCATGCGAGCGCGGCTTTCGGGAGCAGTTGTTGTGCAATAAAACCGCTAAAAGAGGCCAACACGAGAAGGCAGTCCCGGATGTTCCAAGGGCCGCGATGTGATTTCAGGCAGCACCGACAGCCTCTGGTGAGCCTCCCTATAACCCAAGCCAATTTCTCTTCATAACCGGAATTATCCTGGCTGCTTGAAGAATGATGCCGCCTCGCACAGTCGCCTGTCTTTTCCGCTTCTTGTTCCCATCTCGCTTTCTGGTGGGAAGTTCCGGTTCCCCTATTTCCGTCTGCCTGAAGCCCGTGCACACCTCTACACTGTAGTGTACGTCTAGTTAGATTAACAAGCAAGTTCAATTAGATTAACTACTTTTGCAGTCAATTCAAGCAAAATCCTTATGTGGATGTTATTTATCTTTGATTGCTGAACAGCCAAGCTAGATTCGGTCATGGGGCGAAAAGCAAGTATAATAAACTGCAATGACTTGACGCTACTGCACGCAGCGCATAACATGTGCAACAAGGCTTCTGAGAGACGTCCATGACATCCGAGTCTATTTTGAAATCTATATCACTGGCTGTAGTCTCACTAGGATGGAAGTGCCGCACATCAACATAAGTTCCCTCTGGCGGCACTGAGAAGCGATCATCAATCATAAGGAAAGAGCAATCGCCTTTTTTTTTACTTCTTCATATATTGTTATCGGAGGATGCCCTTGTAATGTGTATTTAGTAGGTTATTGAGATGAATTAATAACCGATTACTTGGTCTAACAGGACAATGTCGTTTTCCTTACGGCTTCTATTATAGCCTGAGTTGCTTTGGGACGTTAAACGCCACAAAGAAACCAACCATATCATTTCAACTTTTCCCTTGAGCTTATGCTTTTGTAATAAATTCAACTTGATATGAAGGCCGATTGTACACCCATAGCCACCGAAAAGCGGCAATTTAGAACAGGCAGCGCTCGATCGTGCGAACGTGGCAGCGGGAGCACCGACGACTATGTACGGTCGACATCATCAGAGCAGATCGGCTGACTGAGAGCGATCGATGTTCAGATGTGTCAGAGACAATGCCAAAGGCACACATAACCCATGTAAGCGTAAAGCTATTTTCGAATAATTGTAGTGGACTATAGTGTTAGCAACCGTACTAATAACGTAGTTACAGTCTGGTAGTAAAGTAACTTTGTATTTATACTTCCCTGTAGGTACACACTGTACGCAGTAAGTGCGATAGTGTTACAGTTACTAACTTGGCAGTAGCTACCTGCAGTTACTACATGGGTAGTGAATGTTGGGAGAAGCAATCACTACCCCATAATTAGTAAATTCCACTACTTTTTTTAAGAGTGTGTTATTGCAAAGAAAGCTTTAATGAGCGATATATGCCCCTTCAAATATTTTCTTTTCCTGATATGACTTTCAATCAATACATGGTGATAATTTATTTATTTATAATTCCTCTCTAGGCGATTTAGTTATAATGATGCTCAAAATATTGAAATTACATTGCTATCGTGAAATATTGTACGCAAATAATGTTTGCGCTTATTTTGAGCCGGTAAGATAAGGACGGGAAAACCGCATGGCTAGGGACAAGAGTTGGTGATTGCTACAAATTATTTTACAGCTACAAACCATACAAAGCAAGCGTTCTGAAGAACTATACTGAATAATAATATGGGAAATACCTGGAAACGTATTTGCAAGTTAAGAATTTTCTAATTTTACTTAAAGGTTCCGGCAGTTTAAACTGGTTAGAAGCCGTCTCAATTTTTCCTTCTCGCATGCTGTTTTTTAACAGGCATGTACGTGTGGTAAGGAACAAAGTGCATAAGTAGATTATCAACGACTTTGTTCATAATCACAATTACTTACTAAACTACACCTACACCTGCGGCTACAATTTACCTCTTTAGGCATGTATTTTGTTCTGAAAGTGAAATAAACAAAATTTTCAACAAAAAAACGAGTTCTTGGAAATTTCAGCAGCGTGCATGCAGTCGTTAGGGGGAGCGCCATGACTTTCAGGTTTTGTGTCAATTTTATGGTCCCGTAGCGCAGTGAGCCTGCTGCAAATATTGATTATCATAAATTTAGAACACGCGTCGGACATTTACGGTAAGTAGTGGCTGCCGGTTAGTATGTTACGCTTCTTCGGAAACGCTCCTTGCACGTACAAAAAAGTGAAAAATCCTATCCTCCTGAACTCGAATTATTACTATCACTCTTCGAATAGAGAGTAAAAGCCTTGCGCAAGGAACTCCTACGTTTCACATTCACGGCGCTGTTTGTCAAAGACCAAGCAACATTGTCGCCGAAAGAAAAAGAAAATGTGAATGAAGAAAGTCGAGCAAACTGCTCGCGTATGGCAGGCACGGAAAGTTATTAGGGGCCAAGCGTCTAACGGCACGTTTCCGTTCCCCGTCGTCTTAACATCCGAGAAGTGATCATTGCGCAAATAACATGGCCGCTCGGGGTCACTGCTGTCGGAAAAAAACAGGTCAGACTTAACATACGAGGCGAGCGTGAAAAGGTCAGCGGCAGCTTAATTTATGGGAGATGGTTGAGGGGCAAAGAGATAAAAAGAAGAGGGTGTAAGTAAATACAAGTCAAAGTAATATAAGTAAGATTGCTTATTTGAGAAGGTTACTATGAGGTACTTCGTAACGTATACAGCCTATGACATCAAAAGTGCACAGAGGCATTCGTGGCCTGAATAAGATGTTACAGGTCAGGTCAAAGCAGACCACTTCCATTAATGTTTTTTTTTCTTTGGCATGTATTCAGAGTAATAGTACTCTATACTACAAAAAAAAAAAAGAAATGACGAGGGTTCAGGGTTCTAAGTGCATCGGCGTGTTTTGTTGGTACTAACTACGTTACATGATATTGTGAACGCAACGCGAGACTGACTCATCTTCAACACTGCCTAAAGAGTAAAGTAAGCTCGTTAAACAAGCTGCGCACGTCCAGTCTTCTTCCCTGCTCTTTGTCCATGTTTGCGAGCGCAGTTAAAAAGCTTTTACGATGAACGTCAACCAAAAACTTGTTGCTCTACTTCGTCATAGACGTCTTACAATAAGCGCGGTCGTTAGAAGTACGTTTATACTCAGAATACCACGCAGAGCCATATTTGAATATGCGTATAACAAGCCTCGTGAACAATGTTCCGTCAAATTCAGCAGAAGACGTTGAAAGAAAAAAATTGAAGAACACTTCGTACATTCTAAAGTGTGTTCGGCAAAAGCTTATGGCCGTTCGACTGACAATGCCATCTTTTTGTTTTGTCGGACGGACGGACGGACGGATGGATGGATGGATGGATGGACACGGACGGACGGACACGGACGGACGGACACAGAGGGACGGATGGACGGACACGGATGGACGGACGAACGGACGGACACGAACGGGCGGACGGAGACGGACACGAACGGGCGGACGGAGACGGACACGAACGGGCGGACGGAGACGGACACGTGGACGGACGGACGGTCGGACAGACGGACACATGGTCGGACAGACGGACGGACGGACTGACGGACACGGAGGGACGGACACGGAGGGACGGACACGGAGGGACGGACACGGAGGGACGGACGGACACGAACGGACGGACGGAAAGAGGGACGGACGGAGACGGACGGCCGGACAGACGGTCGGACAGACGGTCGGACAGACGGACACACGGACGGACGGAGTGAGCATGAGACATTGAAGGCTTTCGCCTTAATACCCCCCGTGGTGCAGTTTGGGGTATTTTAAGCGTTACTTCTCCCGGCATTAGCTCGTAGCTCGCTAAAGTTACATTTTACGAAAACGAGAACTAACAGATAATCAGGCCAAGGAAAGTACAGGGTATGTGATGTGTTGTAATTATGATATAAATGTGAAGAAACTGAAGTGGACGAAAAGACAACTTGCAGGGATCGAACCTGAAACCTTCGAATAACGCATCCGATGCTCTACCACTTGAGCTGCGGCGGCGGTCGTCCTCCATTCAACTTCATTAGTTATATCTGTGCATTTAAACCTAGAAATGTTAGGAAGACTCAGCCCTGACTTTCAACTGGAATTTTAAGTCAGCGCCCATCGTGTCTATGCGTCTCTGTCCATGTGTTTCTTAGAGCCAATCCACGCGCTACCCGCACACCCGCACCGCACGTGGCGGGACACCTGCCGCACGCAAGCGAAGGGCGAAACAGCGTCGCTGATTCGCTCTTTCGCCCTCCGCTTGCGTGCGGCAGGTGTCCCGCCACGTGCGGTGCGGGTGTGCGGGTAGCGCGTGGATAGGCACTTAGCGCTGCACCCCGAAAGTTTTACCTCTGCAGCTGCTCCTATTGCGCATGTTTAGACACTGACCTTTCTGGGCTCTTTTAAATGCGAATGCATTTCTTAGTCGGGATATGTCAGGCATCCGGCGTTGTCCGGCGTTGTCCACGCGCCGGCAGGTGTTATCTCTCCGCTCTCACTCCCTCTCCCATAGCAACAGCTGCGGGCGCGCGCGCTTATTCTCGCCCCTAGCAACCGGAGCATGTGGTGTCAGAGAGTGTAGGAGAGGGTAGGTGCAGTGCTTCGCCGCTCCTTCTCTCGCCGTTCGCTCTCTCTCCTCCCTGCGCTCCACTCTCCCGTCCGCTCGCGCCTCACTCTCGACCGTTCGCTGGCTGGGCGCCTCTCAAGGCGATGGCAGAAGTCGGTGTCGGCGCAAGAAATGCATTCGCATTTCCTCACGATTCCCTTCGGGGAGGTGGGGGGCATTTTTAAGTATTTAATGTTAACTTTCTTCATTATGTTATCAAGGTGAAGCCTCATTGTTATTTGGCACGGCTGTGAGCAAGACAAGATTATGGGGAATTACATCATTAGTAAGCAGAGAAATTTCGATGCTGCTTCGGCTGGATCTGTAAAACACACAGATTTTTAAACCTAAAAAAAAACAAAAAAAAACATGGTTGATCCCTCCGTCATAGAAATCGGTATAACACGAAAGTAAAACGTGCCCGTACAGAGGTAATTGAATGTTTACTGTACATTGAAACAGGAGAGTTTGCACAACGTATAACGTGGATGCGTCCATATTGACGCTTGGGGGTACATCTCCATTCCGCGACAAACGTCCATGATCAACGATTAAATAAACCATTCTGGTAGCTGTAGATGTTAACGCCGAGAGCGTAATCAGAGCAAGAGGCATGAAGCCAGAAGAGCGTCGCTATTGGGGCGCAGAACTTGGGGTAGGGTCGCCATCCAGCGGCATGTAAAGTGTGATTGAACGTACGCCACGGCCGGACTAGAGGGAAACGCTGAGTGCGTCGTGTCGCCTTAGTAGCCCGGCCGCGATTTTTGTCGGGGCGAGCGTAAGAGAGGAACGCGGTATTACAGCCACTGGAGGGAGGCGCGCGTCTCATTTTTGGTTTGGATGGACGCTATGAGCGAGGCCGACGCTTTCGCTTGGGCTAAGGTTGCCACCTCGCGTTGCGTTAAGGCGTTGACAAAATTGCGCTTCTACTGAAAACACGCCTACTGAGACGGACGCGTAGCAGCTGCTAATCGCAGAAACCACAGCAATGATGAAGTACTTTACTTTTGGGATCCAAGAGGGCGACACCACCCCGCTGACGAGGAGCACTGTGATCAAAGTGGTAGATATAAAAGGCGCGTTCGTAACGCAGTAGATATCGTGCTCGGCTTCTGTTGTTGCGGACCGAGAGGTCATACGTTCGATACCCGTTGACGGAACTTTTTTTCTTTGACATATGATCGTGTACATTTTTTCAACGTCATTTCCGTGACGGAAATACGTCACTGAAGTCTTGGTGGGCCTCGGCATAAAACACTTTCGTGTTAAAAAAACGTTCTGCTCAATGCGTCCAGGCAGTTTGCTGACAGCTTTCGTTAAGTCTATAGTCACAAGAAAGTATTTTTAGCAAAATGACTACTTCATTTGATTTTAAGCAATAGGATTACCAGTCATATCCAATGAATATCAAAAGCCACTACACTGTTTTTTGCCCAGCCACTTGTAGTGTTTTCGGTACGTTGCGACAGTCTAGCGTGTTGGTCCAAAAGAAAGCGCCGGTGACAGCCGAGTTCAAGTTCCCTCTGCTCTGACTGTCCAAGGGGATCGATGTGCCCTTCCTTTGGAGCCCCATAGGAAAGAGCAGCAAATGAGAATTAATGCCGCAGCGGCTTCGGGCCTGTCTCGCCAGTCCCTTTCAGTGTCTCGCTTTGCCCGCGGAACACTTCTCAGGAGACGCGGCCATCTTGCTCGGGTACTTGGACAGGCTTCGAAAGTCATACGAAGCAAAGAAAAAACAAAACGCAAGATTCTATCGCAGCAACGGAACTCGCAGAGAGAGAGAGAGATAGAGCAGATGACCTCGACTACCTCCTAGTCGGTCCAGTGCCATTCATCAGGCTGACAGGATTACCCATTTATGAAATGGAATTGTGGACCCTTCACCTGTGCAGCACATGGGAACCATATCGGCGCAAAAAGCTCGATTTTATATTCAATATGACAGCGTAAGCAGACTCCGCAGATTTCTGTCAAGTTAGCTTGACAGAAACAACAATGATCGATCGTATCATTTCAAACTTGACGGTGTGCGCGATGCTCTTATCGTACTGTGTTCAAAATAAAAGCCATGAAATCCATAAAACCCGCTTGCAATGTTACTAATGCGTCTTATCACATGAACAGCGAAAGCGCTTTGTGATAAGCGCTACCTCTTCCTCTCTCTCAAGCAGGAGCTTCAAACTCATATCAACTAGTGGGCCGCATTCCTGAAATTTAGCACGACAAGGGCCAGAACAGTGAAGAAAGTCGGAGCGATGGGGGGGGGGGGGGGGGGGGGGGGGGGCGTATTCTAACATATGGGCCATATCTGCCGGGGATTTGGCGTAGATTACGAGAAATATATCGAATAGATACGATCTGCAGAATCGGCAAATTTCCTAAATAAAATTTTATTCTATGGTGACGTCTCAAAACATAGTGACCGCGTGGGGTGCCCCAGGAAAAAATTCTTGAGAGCATTCCTGTATCTGAAGCTCCCCCGAAAAAATCGGTATTAATCTCAATAAGCCAAAAAATAATGTGAATACCATTTAGCAAAAGCACAAAAGTTTGTTCCTTGTGATGCCGCGGGCCGCTACGAAAGATCGGCGGGCCGCGTGTTTGAGACCCCTGCTCTAAAGCATACCGCATATGTATATATATATACACGTGTGTGTGTGTGGCGGATGGAGGGCCACGCCATGTAACAACAAAGTAGCATCTTGTTTCGAAAAAAACTCTTCGATTAGAGAGAGCAATGCACAGAGGCGCAAATGTACTGCAGATGAATTGACATCTGGGCAAGTTGGAATTGGTTATGCATCTTTAAAATGGGCAGCGCAAAAAACGAGGACACAAGAACGAGGCGCTGTATGGTGTGTTGTACTTCTTCTTGTGTCCTCGTTTATTGCGCCGCACATTTCAAAGATGCATAAGGTGAAGAAACGCCTACGTTAGAACGTGCTGACTGGATTGAAAATAATCCTTTGTAACATGAAAGCGCTCGCCGTGCCCATGCCATTTCAACACTTCGCCGCGCTTTCGCCCTTTGCTTCACATTTGCTAGTATGAGCTCGAACAAACGCTCCATATATTCGGCAAAAAAAAATCAATAAAGGTCACGCGCACTCTTTGTATTCAAAATGGAACATCAGTGGCACACGGCTAAAGCTGTGTAAATGGTTCAGAAGAAATGTATAACGGGTTCGAGCCTTACGCTCGCCCACGCACACAAAAGGCGTTCCGTAACTGATTTAAGGGAACTGAATATCTCGGCCTGCAAGTTTTCCTCGACTGAGTGAAGGAGACCGAAAACCCATTGAAATGGAGGCCCGAAACCGAGCCGCGGTGGCCTCAAAGACGGGAGTGCTGGCGCCAGCAGCTTCCATTACCAAAGTGCCTCTTTGGAATTCTAGCTGTACATTTCGTGCACGCTAAAAGGTGCGAAAGGAAATCACCGAGAGAAAAACACGGTGTCTGTTCTTTCCTCGCACCATACACGAGGTGTTGAGGCGCAAACTAATGGTTTGTCCCCTTCACGGATCATTTAGTAGATCGAACTGTTTTTCCCTGTGTGCGTGTTTCTTCTCTTTTCTCCTGTCGCCGAGCAATATTTCACCTAATAGAAATTGTAAACATAGAAACGATTCGATTAACGGCTGCGTCAGTCACGTTGCCGGTGTGAATCGTCGCGCTGGTGCTCAAGGAAGGCTGGCTGGTCTTAACGGCTGCCGCGAACGAGCGCCCCATAGCATTGGAATTGCATCGACATTCTTGCGCAGGAGTAAGCATGGATTAACGTTCATTAACACAATAGCTGGAACTTACAAGACCAGCACCTTTATTTCTTGTATATAGTGGTTTCTACATTGCCACATTGATTCGCTTGTTGGGCTTATGCACACTATGATCTTTAAGGGGACACCAAAAAGAAAAATCATCTTTCTTGTATTACTCCATTGCTCGTTCACAATTCCACAGTCACCACGTCTTCTGTGACAACACGACTGGTAAGCTAGAAAACAGGCAAAAATAAATTGTGTTCACCTTTAAATTCCCGCACCAAACGTCGTTACGTCATAAATTTTCATGGCATCTACTAAGTCCTATGTAGCTTTAACCAGCAAATATGAAGTAAATTTTCCTCTGAGAAGGAAATAAGCTTAAAATACCAATTTTCAGAAAATTTCGTTCAGCCAAGGTCGCCAAAACACGAAAAATGCGCTTAGAAATCCGTCACATCACGTGCTACAGTTCTGGCACGAAATTTAAAAATGAAATTGTGACCATGATTTTCTCCCCTATTGATCAAACTATTATGGTGAAATTAACGACACTGCAGTTTTCACACTACAATTTGTCAAATAAAGTGTTTCATTCTTTCACTTTAGTGTCTCTTTAAATTACTACGGTGTCCAAGACGCGGTACACAAAGACAGCTCCTATGATGCCATTTAATGACACTGTATCGCAGGGTCTTCAGTCTCATGAAGATGCTGGGCACATGGCGAACGCATAAATTATATTGGCGGGCATTATTGGTACAGAGAAAGATTTCTAGAAGTCTGTAATATTTTTGTAAATTGTTTGTAATAGCATTTTGAGTCCTGTTAGAGCACATGAATATATCTGTGCAATTTAACCTTGGCTTTGCCGCCTTTCCCGCGTTATTTTCAACATATTTCGTGCATGCGTGAGTGCAGTTTTCACCGACTTCAGCCGGGTTGTATGACTGGAGTTCATGCTTCACTCATAAAAGAGTCATTTGACTCTTTCTTTTAACGCCATAGCGTTAGAGAGCTCGTTTCGGAGAAATACCGGCGTCTGTGTCGGCATCGTTGGTTGTGAGCGAAAAATCATCTTGTCCAAGACCGAAAAATCGAGAGAGATGCAAATAAAATAAATAAAAATTTTCCAGTCCGATCGAGGATCGAACCCAGGCCGTGTGCGTAGCAAGCAGGTGTTCTACCACAGATACACGATATCTGTTGAAACTTCTTTGGAAAAAAAAAACGCCATATCAATGTCATGCAGTGGAAGCAGTCTCCTTAACGCACCATGTATTGCGTAGCAGAAGCGTATAATCGCGCCAGGCGTCAAAACATCTGAATTGAGCAACTAGTGGGTGTTTTAAAGGCCCAGTCATTACAAGGTGCTCAGACATATTGCCACGCGCGTTTCTTTCACTGTATTCGGTTTCCGCCCACAAAGACTATCAGCAGTACTCGGCGCAGACCGCGCCTTATTGTTCCAGAAGCTTCTCGCTTGTAGTAGATCGTTCTGTTAAGATTGCACGCAAGACGCTAACACTCAAGATTATTCCAGAGCTTCCGCGACGACTAGTGATAAGGCTAGAATGTTCGACGCGTGCGTTATAAAAGCCGGCGCGTTCCAGCGATGTACAGTTTGATCGACGGCCGACGCTTTGTTCGCCGCTATCACTGCCAGTGTGTAGTGCTGTAGCCTGACCTTCAGGTTTCCGGCCACAAGTTCGGCCTAATAAAGAGTTTCTTCTTTGACACGCACACTGTAGCCTTCGTCGACGTCACGACCACGTGACATCTGGTGGAGGTGCTTCCTGGTCCATGCACCGAACGCCCCCCCTCCAGCCGTGAGCCAAGCCCACGTCGTGAAGAAGACATCGACGCCAGCTTCGCCAACTTTCCGCGGTTCACCACTCGAAGACCCGGAGAGCTGGCTTGAACGGTTCGACCGCGTCGCCATCTTCAACAACTGGACCAACGATGACAAGTTGCGGCACGTTTATTTTGCCCTGCAAGATTCCGCTCGGACATGGTTCGAGAACCGAGAAGCCACACTCCGGACCTGGGACCTTTTTCGTGCCGCATTTCTGAAGACCTTCACAAGCGTCGTCCGGAAGGAAAGAGCCGAAACCTTGCTGGAGAGCCGTGTACAACTCCCAAATGAGAACGTCGGGATGTACACAGAAGAAATGACGCTCCTGTTTCGTCATGCTGACCCCGCTATGTCCGAGGAGAAGAAGCTTCGCTTCCTGATGCGGGGAGTTAAGCAGGAACTGTTCGCCGGCCTTGTACGCAACCCACCCACGACGGTCATGGAATTCGTCTCAGAGGCCACGACGATTGAAAAGGCCCTCGAAATGCGTACGAGGCAGTACAACCGCCGCATTCCGACGACGAACTACGGCGAGGTTCAGTCATTTCAATCGCACGACTTGCGCGAGACTATACGAGCGATCGTGCGGGAGGAACTGCGCAGGCTGATGCCTTCGCCACAACCTCAAGTGGATTCGATCGCAGACATTGTCCGCGAGGAAGTTCGACAGTCGCTCGGAATACCCAAAGCACCGCAGCCTCAGCCGGAAGCTATGAGCTACGCCGCTGCAGTCCGCCGCAACGCTCCCCCAAGGCCGCGTCATGAAGCTGCACCACAACAGTTCCGCCGCCAGACTCCGCCGCCATCACCATCGACGCCATACCGCCCGCCAACCGGCCAGCGCT
The DNA here is from genome assembly GCA_030522465.1 of Rhipicephalus appendiculatus. Classification (NCBI taxonomy): domain Eukaryota; kingdom Metazoa; phylum Arthropoda; class Arachnida; order Ixodida; family Ixodidae; genus Rhipicephalus; species Rhipicephalus appendiculatus. The sequence goes on along the minus strand of JALIZH010032946.1, from coordinate 18,059 downwards.
ACGCTCCGAGGAAGACCGACGTTTGGCGGGCCCCTGACAACCGCCCGCTGTGCTACCACTGTGGAGAAGCCGGCCACACATACCGCCGCTGCCAGTACCGCCAAATGGGCCTACGCGGCTTCGCCGTCAACGCAGCGCCCCCACAGCACGGCGAGCGACCACGCGACATCGCCGACTACTTGACCAGCACTGAACAGGCACCTCGATGGTCATCGCGTTCACCATCGCCCGGCCGCTACATGTCGCCGCACCGCCGGCAGTACACTGGCCCAAACCGGGGCCGGTCGCCTAGCCCGTACCCGGAAAACTAGGGGCAGCAACCGTTGGAGGTGCGGTTGCTGTACGACGAACTAACGAAGACCCTCCGCCGACGACGACGACGCGACGAAACCCGCTGAACACGACGCGAAGCAGACAGAGCGCTGCCGACGGAAGCTTGCGGACTGAGGAAAACCTGACGACGCAGCATGGAAGCAGCGCAACAATTCGACATAGCCGTGATCCGACGCCGCGACCTAACCGCAACGCAAGGCGACGGACTAGCGACCTCGACGTTCTCATCGACGGCCACAGTGTCACAGCTCTCGTCGACACCGGAGCCGACTATTCCGTCATTAGTGGGACGTTCGCCGCGAAGTTGAAAAAAGTGAGGACTGCTTGGGAAGGCCCTGAAATCCGGACAGCCGGAGGCCACCTAGTAACGCCGGCAGGAATCTGTACAGCGAGAGTCACCATTAACAACCGGATTTATCCCGCGAGCTTCGTCGTCCTACAGCGCTGCTCGAGAGACGTCATCCTTGGTATGGACTTCCTAGGCCTTCACGGAGCAGTCATCGATCTGAGATCCAAGTCGATAACGCTATCCACCGAAAAAGCACTACCGCCGCACACGCCGTCAGGGAAGCACGCCTTGAATGTGCTCGAAGACCAAGTCACCATTCCCCCCCTGCTCCAGCGTCAGCATTTCCGTCGGCACTCGAAAATCAATAGACCTTCAAGGCGTCGTTGAAGGCGACCAGCACCTGTTAATCAACCGCGAGATTTGCGTCGCCAGAGGAATAGCCGAGCTGCGAGGAGGGAAAACATCAGTGATGCTCACGAACTTCAGCAACGAATACAAGCACGTGAGCAAAGGCACGACGGTTGCCTATATCGAAGAAATTGTGGAAGCCAGCAACGCTTTCACCCTCGCCGAGTCTATCGAAGCTACTACGACAAACGAAGATCATCAACTAGCCTTCGACGTTAACGCGCGCCTTCCGACGCATAAGCAGGAAAAGCTCAAAACCCTGCTCCTGCAATACAAGGACTGCTTTTCATCGTCGTCAAGAGTTCGACAGACCCCAGTCGCAAAACATCGCATCATAACCGAAGAAAGTGCCAGGCCACTTCGTCAGAGCCCGTACAGAGTTTCGGCGCGAGAACGCGAGGCCATAAAGAAACAAGTCGACGAAATGCTTCGCGACGACATCATCCGGCCTTCAAAGAGTCCGTGGGCGTCGCCTGTGGTGTTAGTGAAGAAGAAAGATGGGACCCTACGTTTCTGCGTCGATTATCGTCGCCTGAACAAAATCACAAAGAAAGACGTGTATCCTCTCCCACGAATAGACGACGCCCTAGATCGACTCCACAACGCCAAGTACTTTTCCTCGATGGACCTCAATACGGGCTACTGGCAAATCGAAGTCGACGAGAGAGACCGAGAAAAAACTGCCTTCATTACACCGGACGGTTTGTTCGAGTTCAAGGTCATGCCCTTCGGCCTTTGCTCGGCGCCTGCGACTTTCCAACGGGTTATGGATACAGTACTGGCTGGCTTGAAGTGGCAAACATGCCTCGTTTACTTGGACGACGTCGTTGTGTTTTCCTCGAACTTCGACGAACACCTCGAGCGTCTTGAATCAGTACTTGAAGCAATCAAGAGCTCCGGACTAACCCTGAAGCCGGAAAAGTGCCGCTTCGCGTACGAGGAGCTCCTATTTTTGGGTCACGTGATCAGCAAGACTGGAGTGCGCCCAGACCCGCAGAAAACAGCTGCCATCACCGCCTTCCCGCCACCCACCGACAAGAAGGCGGTTCGCCGATTTCTCGGCCTGTGCGCCTATTACAGACGCTTCGTCAAGGACTTTTCAAGGATCGCCGAGCCACTAACGCAGCTCACGAAGACTGACGTCGAGTTCCGGTGGGAAACGGCGCAAGTTCAAGCATTTCAGGAACTGAAACGACGCCTGCAGACGCATCCGATACTTGCGCATTTCGACGAATACGCCGAGACGGAAATCCACACCGACGCAAGCAGCGTAGGACTCGGCGCCGTTCTTGTGCAGAAGACTAACGGAGAAGAAAGGGTTATCAGTTATGCTAGCCGGTCGCTCTCCAAAGCAGAAGGCAACTATTCCACAACAGAAAAAGAGTGCCTTGCCATTATCTGGGCTACGTCAAAGTTTCGCCCCTACCTCTATGGAAGGCCCTTCAAAGTTGTGAGCGACCACCATGCCTTGTGCTGGCTAGCTAACTTGAAGGACCCTTCAGGTCGTCTCGCACGATGGAGTCTGAGACTTCAAGAATTCGACATCACCGTCGTTTACAAGTCCGGACGAAAGCACTCTGACGCCGACTGCCTGTCCCGTGCCCCCCGTTGATCCACCGCCGCAGGACGACGAAGATGGTGACTATTTCTTGGGAACTTTAAGCGTTGATGACTTCGCCGAACGACAGCGCGCCGATCCGGAACTCAAGGGCCTTATAGAATACCTCGAGGGCAAGGCCACCGTGGCTCCGAAGGTATTCAGACGAGGACTGGAGTCGTTTTTCTTGCGGAACGGCGTTCTTCTAAAGAAAAACTTCTCGCCACGTCGGGCCGACTCCCTCCTCGTGGTACCTTCAGCGTTACGTCCAGAAGTTCTGGATGCTCTGCATGACGACCCGACGGCTGGGCACCTTGGATTTTCCCGCACGCTGGCGAGGATACAAGAAAAGTACTACTGGCCTCGCCTCACTGCCGACGTCACCCACTACGTGAAGACTTGCCGAGATTGTCAGCGACGGAAGACACCACCCACTAGGCCAGCCGGACTTCTGCAACCCATCGAGCCACCTCGCCGACCGTTCCAGCAAATCGGCATGGACTTACCGGGGCCGTTCCCGACGTCGAATTCCGGAAACAAATGGATCGTCGTGGCAACGGACTACCTCACCCGCTACGCCGAGACAAGGGCCCTGCCCAAGGGCAGTGCCACCGAGGTAGCAAAGTTCTTCGTCGAGAACATCGTACTGCGTCATGGCGCCCCAGAGGTCCTCATTACCGACAGAGGTACGGCCTTTACGGCGGACCTAACTCAGGCAATCCTGAGGTACAGCCACACAAGCCACCGCCGGACTACGGCGTACCACCCACAGACCAATGGCCTGACCGAGCGTCTCAATAAGACCATCGCCGACATGCTGGCCATGTACGTCGACGTCGAACACAAGACGTGGGACGCCATCCTTCCGTACGTGACCTTCGCATACAACACGGCCTTGCAAGAAACGACGCAGATGACGCCATACAAGTTGGTCTACGGAAGGAGCCCGGCAACGACGCTCGACGCCATGTTACCGAACGTGACCGACGAGGAAAACATCGACGTGACCGCCTACCTACAGCGCGCCGAAGAAGCACGACAGCTCGCCCGCCTGCGGATCAAGAATCAACAGACGACCGATAGCCGCCGCTACAATCTTCGACGACGCTTCGTGGAATACCAGCCCGGCGATCGTGTTTGGGTGTGGACGCCGATACGCCGACGCGGACTAAGTGAAAAACTTCTGCGACGCTACTTCGGACCGTACAGGGTACTTAGACGTCTCGGCACACTCGACTACGAGGTTGTCCCCGACGGCATTACGAACTCTCAACGGCGCCGTGCGCGACCTGAAGTCGTCCCCTGTTGCGCGCCTCAAGCCGTTTTACGCGCGTTAGTGAACCTGAGGACTCTACTTTTTTCATTGGACTTTCTTGCTTGTGCTTATTGTTTATTGTGCTTTCTTGATTTATTTATTGTTGCATGCATTTTCCCCCCCGTGTTCTGTTTTAAGCATCGGGACGATGCTTTTTCAGAGGGGGGGCATTGCCACGCGCGTTTCTTTCACTGTATTCGGTTTCCGCCCACAAAGACTATCAGCAGTACTCGGCGCAGACCGCGCCTTATTGTTCCAGAAGCTTCTCGCTTGTAGTAGATCGTTCTGTTAAGATTGCACGCAAGACGCTAACACTCAAGATTATTCCAGAGCTTCCGCGACGACTAGTGATAAGGCTAGAATGTTCGACGCGTGCGTTATAAAAGCCGGCGCGTTCCAGCGATGTACAGTTTGATCGACGGCCGACGCTTTGTTCGCCGCTATCACTGCCAGTGTGTAGTGCTGTAGCCTGACCTTCAGTTTTCCGGCCACAAGTTCGGCCTAATAAAGAGTTTCTTCTTTGACACGCACACTGTAGCCTTCGTCGACGTCACGACCACGTGACAATATTTACTAATCATCATCAGCAGAACCATCAACAAAGTGAACAGCTGTGTAGCTTCGCGTGTTGCCCTGCGTGCGCGTAGTGGGCCCTTCGCTGATTCGCAAAAGGAATAATAATGGCGTAGTGGGCACTAAACAATTCTGCTTTCAGTAGGCATTCAATCATACTTTGAAACGGCCCATGTTACGCACATAGACGTTCGTTTCCTTACGGCACGGTTGAGGTATGCACCGGGAACCGAAGCAGGCTAGCAGTTCAGGAGGTGATGCGCACGAGGCCCGAATACGCTATCGCGATCTGCTTTTGAAGGCGAAGCTCAAGCGTCCTCTAATTGTATCTACATATGCGACCCTCGCTTGTATAACTCTCTTATAGAGTTACGTTAACTTCCTTAGGAGAGTTGTGGACCGCACGACTTTCCAAAAGAGAGTAACGTGGCTCTTTAAGAGGTTTTTACATGCGAGGGTCACATATGTAGAAAAAGAACGAGTCAAATGACTCTTTTCTTTAAGTGTTCTGTTAACCTATTTTCGTTCTATATGGCCAATCATCCAACCAGTTGACTATCCGACCGACCAAACAAACGAATAAACAAAAAACAAACAAATATTAAAAAACGAAGGAACGAACGAAAGTTCCGCATATGAGATAATCACGAACTAGCATTTCCCGGCCACTGCCCGTCAGCCTTTCATTTCAACGAAAAATAGTGTAAGCGGATTTGTGAGATCCCTACACGTGCATTTTGATTCCACTTCTACTGCTCCACGTGAATAAAGGGACACTTAGCACTCAATCATAAATGCACTCCATAACATATATAAAGACAAATGCTTTTGGATAAATACTAAATGAGCCAAACCTTAATTACGCTTAATTTTTTTTAATTCGTTTAGTGAAGGTTTCCAGCAAGTTTCAAACGCGAGGACAAGTAGCGCGAAGCTTTATGAATTCATGTGCTTTGTCTCTTGATTCTTTTATGGAATTCCTCAAGTTTTACCTGTCAAATACTCTGGTATATTTTAACAATGATGTCTTCATTCAGAGAAGGGGCATCTACGTCGGATCTAAGGTCGCTCCTGTATTGTGTCAAATTTTCTTATTCAAGTTTGACAGGAATCTAAATCAGAGGCTATACGACGAACGAATCGTGAGAGTGTTCCGCTATGTAGATGATTTTTACTGCTTTTAAACCTTCCACCAGACGACAGCCTAGATGTAGCTGCAAATAGTATTTTAATGTGTTTTGAATATTCCTCGCGGGACCTTAAGTTCACCTATGAACTCTGTAATGAGAATGCAATTAGATTTCTTGATTTGGACATCAAGTTTCAGTATGGTGGTCATGTGTGTTGGCGTTACTGTCCTAGGTCAACGAAAGCCCTCCTCCCGTATGAATCGTCCCATTCCAAATTGATAAAAAGAGGCATTATTTCGTTGTGCTTCACGAATGCTATAACCAAGAGTTGCACGCACACCATGCAGGAAAACTTTGATGCCCAAAAGGCCAGGTTAACTTCAGCAAGCTACCCGAATTCACTACTGACAATCGTGGCTGAAACCTTGTTCAGCAAGATGACGAGCAAGAAGTCAGTGAAGGCCGAGGAAGGCATGGATTCCTCGAAAAGGAAAAAAAAGGTCGAAGTGATGCCATATCTTCATGGCTTATCTCACAACAATAAACGGGTGGCCACAAGAAACGGCATTCCACTGATGTTTCTCTGCGCCCAGAAAACTGGCTGGGCTGTGCGAAAGCTTCACAGGAGGGAAGAAAGATGCAAGCAGTGGTGAACACTGCTTGCAACAAGGCGAAGCAATGAATGCGATAGCAACAAATTGGAATGTCAAGTGACGAATGGCAAGCAGGTCGAAACGTGCAGCGCGCTTCTCACGCACACATGACGCACGAAAACAACGCACACAGGGCGAGAGAGAACTAACACGTTCACAGCACGACACTTAACGCGCTGCTCAAACAAAAACGACGCGCGAAACATATTCACAGGTACAGACGATCGCCAACTAACAAGTGTCACAGTTGTTACTTCGCTGTGTTTGAAAAGCGTGTTCTTTTCGCTAACGGGGGGGGACTGTCGCTAGCGAAGTGACCTTTGTGCGCCCGGTAACTACAACGCAATCGTACCGGTGAAAGTCCCATTCTCCCCCCACCGCGATATAAGCGCGCGCGCGAACGGGCGTCTACCCCCCACGGGTCAAAGTGCGCGAGGGAGATGAGCGCGGGCGTCGCGACGAACGGGACGCTGAGCTAAGACGCCTTTGAGCTTTTTAAAGACGATAGTCTTTCTTGGGATACCTAAACGGAGAAATTTTGGTCTGTCTGTCTGTCTGTCTCTCTGTTTGTCTGTTTGTCGGCACGTCACACGATTCAGCTAGCTGGCCAAACTTTAACCCCCTGCCTTACGACCTCCAATCTTGACCAAGAAGCATGTGTTCATACGGGTGGGCGTGGGCAATTAAAAGTCAAATATTACGCATACCTGAGGCACAACATCAATACCTTAGTACTATTCACAGTGTTCCTTTAAAACAAAATCTATAGATACGTAATTATAAAGATCCTAGTGTTTATTACGCGGCGCTGCTGTGTACAAAACAAGTCTCCGCCCAGTGATTTAACTTCGACGCTGTGGCTGGCTGTGGTGCTGCCACCTGGCAGCAGCATTGTTCAACACAAGCCGATGTTCCCCGGTAGCGCTGTAGATGGCGTCCTCTTCTGTTTTATCAATGCCAGCCAGATGCGGCTGATTCATCGTAGAAGAGCGCTGTCTCAGGCAAGGCAAAACATATATGGCCGCTTGATGAAATACGACCCACTCTACAAGACATGATCAGAGAACGCAGAGAAAAGACCGACGACCAAATTTCACCGGAAAACGTCCGAAAAACGAGCCCAGCGGCTAGCCCAGCTATTAAATTGTGGTACTCATGCCGCTCATGCAGTGCAGTCGGCACAAGACTATCGTCTTTCGACGACATTTGCAGCGAAGCACGCAGATACGCGGCCAATTTTTTTACTTCGAGCGCGCCCTTTGCGCCATCTCGCTGGTAATGCTGAAAACACGCTGAAAACTCGCTGTATAGAAACAGCTCGCCGTTTGAACGTTGAAGGACGTGCGCTTTCGTGGCTCAGCGGTTAGCGCCGCGCTCTGCAGAACGAGAGGTCCCTCGTTCGATGCCGCGCGTCGGAAACATTTTATTGCGATAGCAATTATATGGACACTCTCGGGTGATTTCTGCCGTCATGTCCCATATATATATATATATATATATATATATATATATATATATATATATATATATATATATATATATAAGTATAAAAGTAGATGTGCCTTCACATACCAACTGTTTATTCTGCCGACGTTTCGACGAGAACCCCATGCCTTGAAAAAGACGGGGTTCCCGTCGAAACGTCGGCAGAATAAACAGTTGTTATGTGAAGGCGCATCTACTTTTATACTTGTAACCTTGCGGCAACCGAAGTTATTCTTCAACATATAAGCCTCACATATATATATATACATATATATATAAGTAAAAGCCACGAAGAAAAATACCCGCGGGTAACAGTGCGGGAGCGGGGGCGACAAACGCCGCTGAAGCGGATATCAAACGAGCCGGCCCACCTCCGTCGCTCCCAGGCGTATGCGATAAGATCCCCCCCGCCTGTTCGACCAGCCGGGGAATGCTCAAGAAGAGAGGAAACGCCCCGCGCGTCTTTAACAAGCGCGGAAAGACGCAAGGGGGGGCGGGGTGTCCCTCATGCAGCCACTGCGACCTTTGGTTTTACGAGTGCGGTCGTCGCTGGCGCACGCGTTATCTCGCAATCTCAGCAGCCGACAGCGGGCGGCTGGCTCCTACGTGCTCCGCTCTCAACGCGAGGAGATTGTGCGGACAGTGTCCCTGGAGCGGCCGTGCTCTTAAACCAGCACTAGAAGCGAAAGTTGGGCTAGATGGTGGTTCATGCTCGGGATTTAAAAACAGCGCAAAATAGAGACAAGGGACCTGTGTCGTCTCTTCTTTGGTCCCTTGTCTCTATTTTGCGCTGTTTTTAAATCCCAAGCTTAAACCAGCATTTTGTAGAGTTTCGTGAGATCGGATCCAAAAGAGTTAGCTGCCAGCCTCACTTCGATTAACATTAGAATTTGTTGCTATCGCATTCACTGCTTCACCCCTGCGGTGAAACTGACTTTTTTTTAATTATTTTTCTTTGGGCTTTTATAAATATATAGATACATATACATATACGGGACATGACGGCGACGGCGAAAACCAGCCGAGAGTGTCCCTATAATTGCTATCGCAATAAAAACACTACTGTTTTCACAAAATGCGTGACGTCTGTAGTGTATCAGATACCTCGCTTCTGCGGTCGGTCCTACGTCGGCCAGACGGGCCGATGCCTCAATGAACGCATGCGGGAACATCATAATTTGCTGCCAACTGGCACAGGATGGCACTTGCCCTTGCATTGCAAAAGGTGCGGATGCACACCCCATTTTGTCAGTGTCTCGATTGTGGGGAGGGAACGCAATAGACTGGAGAGAGAAATATGCGAAGCTTTCCACATCTATAATGATAATAATAATATCTCGGGTTTAGCGTCCTAAAACCACGATATGATTATGAGAGACGCCGTAGTGGAGGGCTCCGGAAATTTCGACCATCTGGTGTTCTTTAACGTGCACTAACATCGCACAGTACAAGGGCCTCTACCATTTCGCCTCCATCGAAATACGACCGCCGCGGCCAGGATTGAACCCGCGACCTTCGGGTCAGCAGCCGAGCACCCTAACCGCTATACCACCGCGGCGGACCTTTCCACATCAAGAACTTGGGCGCTGAATTGTGTGGCAGTTCGATTCATATTACTGATAAAGAATTTCAGTACCTGGCAAATCTATAATTTCCCATCTATAGCACACGTGTTAAGGTCCGGTTAACATAAAGAAAAAAAGAAAAAAAAAAGGGGGGGGGGGGGGGCGTGGAGCGGATTAGATTGTTCACATGAGTGAGTGAGTAACAACTTTATTCATCGAAGGGGTCAGGGGTAAGGGAGGCTAAGCCACGTAGGCTGCCAGGCTGTGCTTCTCGATGACGACTTCCGCTCGCTCCAGGACCCGTGTCTGGATGTCTCTGTCGCTGCTGGAGAGAAGGGCCTCCCATTGTTCCTCGGTCGGGGGGTGGGCGAATAAGGTCGGCTGGTGGGGGGATCATCCGGGCAGCCCCAGAGGATGTGGTTTAGCGAGGCAACGCCGCCGCAGAGGCAGCAGCGTGGATCGCTGAAGCCGGGGTGGATGTACGAAAGCACGAGGGGGCACGGAAAGGTGCGGGTCTGTAGGCGACGCCAGGCGATCTCAGACCGCTTGGGAAGACTGCCGTGAGGAGGTGGATAGACATATCGCTCGAGGCGATAGTGCTGTGTGATGTCGTGGTAGGTGACCAGGGGCTCCGGCACCAGGGCGTCCGACTCTGAGGGGCCCACCGCTCGGTCGACGAATCCTCGAGCGTGTTGGTGAGCTGCCTCGTTGACGGGGTGACCCGAGTGGGCAGGGACCCAGATCAATTCAAAGTGGCGCTGCTCATCTTGCAGCAGTAGCGGTCGAAGGAGTCGTAAGGTGGTAGGCGAGACGAGACCTCGCGCGAAATTCGAGATGGCTTGTTTGGAGTCGCTGAGTATGATGCCAGCGTCGGCCGAGATCGCAGCCAAAGCGATAGCCGCCTCTTCCGCTTCTATGGCATAGGGTGTTCGAACGGTGCCGGCCGTGATTGCCGGCCCCGAAGACGCTGAGGAGGGTGACACGGAAACCACTACGAAGGCATCCTTGCGTGAGTTGTACCGGGCGGCGTCCACGTAGACGACTGCCGGGTGGTTGGCGTACTTGGCGTGAAGCATGGCGGCACGGGCTTGGCGGCGAGCGTCGTGGTGGCCCGCGAGCATATTCTTGGGTAGCGGCTTGATGGAGAAGGCCGCTCGAACAGCACAAGGTAATGACACCAGGTCCGGTGGGTGGGAGGAGGTGTCGTGGCCGATGGAGGAAAGGATGTGGCGACCAGTCGGCGAACGGTAAAGGCGTTGCACCTGAGCGGAACGGTGAGCTTCAATCAACTCGTCAAGGGTGTTGTGTACACTCAGGCGGAGAAGACGATCCGTGGACGCGTTGGAGGGAAGGCCGAGGGCAGTCTTGTATGCCCGACGGATGAGGACATCAATTTTGTCGCTTTCCGATTTGAGGAGACGAGTATAAGGGAGGCCGTACGTGAGGCGGGAGATAACGAAAGCGTCGATAAGGCGTAGCAGATCGTGTTCTCGCATGCCCGCACGCCTTGCACGGACACGGGCGAGCATACGCGCGGTCTGCTGCACCGAGAGCGAGAGCTTGTCGATGGTGTGCGTGTTGTGACGGTTTGACTGCAGTATCAGCCCGAGCACGCGGAGATGCGAGACGACTGGGACGGGAGCGGAGTTGGCGTGAACCGTAATGGTGGGTTGAGGAGTTTTATAGCGACGCCGGTCGGGAGGTCGCATGAGAAGCAGGGCTGATTTGGCCGCCGAGCAAGTGAGACCGGCCGCGTGCACGTGGCACGTGACGACGTCGGTTGCGCATTGCAACGTGTGCTCGATGTGTCCGTCAGAGCCCGACGTGACCCAGAGAGCTATGTCGTCCGCGTACAGGGTGTGTTTGAGACCGGGGATACGGTCCAGCTTGTCAGGAAGCGAACGGAGGACGAGATTGAACAGAAAAGGTGACAATACGGCGCCCTGAGGGGTGCCACGAGGGCCAAGCTCGTACGTGGGAGACGGGAGGTCTCCTATAATGATTTCGGCCGTGCGGGCGGTGAGAAACGCGCGAATGTAGTTGTAGGTGCGAGTGCCGGGGTTGAGTGCCGCAAGTTCGTCAAGGATAGCCGAATGGGAGACGTGGTCGAATGCCTTATGAAGGTCGAGGCTAAGGAGAGCCTTGGTGTCTGAGAATGTGGGCGGGTCCAGGAGGTCGTGGTGGAGTTGCAAGAGGACATCTTGCGTGGAAAGATGGGGGCGGAAGCCAAGCATGGTGTGGGGAAGTAGATTGTTAGCGTCTGTGTACGTTTGCAAGCGAGCGAGAACGACATGTTCTAGAAGCTTGCCAACGCAGGAAGTCAGTGAGATGGGCCTAAGATTCTCGATTGTGAGTTTCTTGCCCGGCTTGGGGATGAAAGCCACGCGAGCGTGTTTCCATGACTGAGGGAGGTTGCCGGAACGCCAGCATTCGTTGAGGAATGAAGTGAGGGTAGCGACCGAAGGAGCGTCGAGGTTTCTGAGGAGCTTGTTGGGGATGCGATCTGGACCGGGGGCTGAAGTGGTGCGCAGCTTAAGTAGTGCCGCGTAAACCTCCGCTTCCGTGATATCGGCGTCCAGTTCAGGGTTGGGGGCCCCGGAGTACGACGCGAGAGGGTGAGGAGGTGTGCCAGGAGGCAGAAGCTGGAAGTATTTGGCGGCAAGGTCTGCTATCAGCGACGAAGTGTCACCGGGGTAAGCCCGGACCACTCGTTCTAATTGTTGCCGAGCGACCGACTTGGCGAATGCAGGGTCGAGGAGGTGGCGGAGGAGATGCCAGGATTGCTTGCAGCCCAACTGGCCGGAAAGCCCCGAGCAAAGCTATTCCCACTGTTGGCGGGCGAGCAGGGTGGTGTGTTGCTCGATCATACGATCGAGATGTGCGATGCGGCGGCGTAAGCGACGGTTGTAGCGTTGCTTATGCCAACGGTTGGTGAGGCCCGTGCGAGCGGCCCACAGGTGGGCAAGGCGAGAGTCAATTGCTGGATGGTCCTCCGTGGTAAGGATCGAGGCGGTGACCGCTTCGAGGTCCGCTAGCAGCTGATCGGTCCACGTCGAAAGGTCCTCGATGTTGGAGGCGGCAGAGTGCAGCCGGGGTTCTCGGAACGCGTCCCAATCTGTATGGCGGGCCATGTGTGGGCGAGGCTTGCACGGTGAGGTGCGAACTTGAATGGCGAGGACATAGTGGTCACTGCCGAGGGACTCATGCGTATTGGACCAGCGCGCGTCGCGCACGCTGCGGCAGAAGCTGAGGTCCGGGGTGGTGTCTCGGCACACACTGTTGCCGATGCGCGTTGGTTGCGTGGGATCGGTGAGCAGCGAAAGGTTGAGGTCGTGAGCGAGCTGCCACAGCCTCCTTCCGGGCCCATCAGCCTTGGGGTAACCCCAGTCCGGGTGCTTGACGTTGAAGCCGCCGAGGATAAGAAGGGGGGATTTCGCTGCTCTCGCTGCAGCGGCACGGAGCAGGGCGACGAGCGACGCATCGTCAGTGGTACGCGGGGGGTTGTAGACGTTGAGAAGAAAGAGAGACTGCTGTTCACGTCGCTGAGGTAGTATCTCAAGAAAGACGTGGTGGACTGCAGGGAAGGGTAGATCAGCTCGATTGACAACGAGCGTCCGCCGGGTGAGGACGGCTGTAACGGGATGGGGCAGAGGATGGTGCGCTACTTGGTTGTGGGCGACGTAACCCGAGAGGGAAACGGTGGCGTGAGTTTCTTGTAGTAAGATGATGTCAGGTGAAATCGAAGGGTCTAGTCGTTGAAGGTGGAGAAGGAGGTGGTTACGCTTTGCACGAAAACCACGGCAGTTCCACTGCCAAATGGTGACGGCGGATCGGTCAGCCATTATTAACAGCGGAAAGTGACGCCTCGGCCGGTGTTTGCGAGGGTCGGGAGGCGGCGGAGGAATTGATGCGGGCATGCAGGGGTGGCTTGGCTCGCATGCTTTCAAGCATAGCAGTTTGCAGAGTATCAACTGTTGATTGGAGAGATTGGAATGACGAGGCGGGGGGGGATAGGCGCCGAAGTCTGTGCGCAGGGAATTTAGGGCTTCATGTTGTGCAGTGAGAAGCTGGTGGACGGAGTTGAAGCGGCCATCCAACCGTTTTTCTAGATCCACCAGGGCCGCCTTGATGACTGCCTGGACTTCTTCGGACAGGTGAAGAGATTTAAGGGGGGTATTGGGTCTGCGGCGCTTGCTAGAGCATCCTTCAGGGCTCTGAATGTCCATGTCTGAGGAGGAGTCGATGGGGGAAAGCAGAGAGGATGGCTGGGTGATGGCCAATTCCAGCTTCTCTTCAAGAGCTTGTAGTTGCGCTTGAAGGGAATCGATCTGGGTCTTCTGAGCTGCTATTTGGGCGCTTTGGGCAGTGAGCTGCTGTCGGAGGGAGGCGTTTTCTTGCTGCAATGCAACAACCTGTGGCTCCGAAGGCGAGCCGGGCGGGCCGCGTGGCCGTGCCGGATTCGTGGGCTGAGAGGCGGACGTAGACACCGCTGGTACGAGGGGTGGAAAGGCAGTGACTGAGTTGGGGGGTGGAGGTGGTGGAGGACCACGTGCAGATTGCTGGGGTGAGCGCGCGGCCGCTGGGGGGTGCACCTGGTGTCGAGGGGTGGGTGTCAGGCACCAGGGCTTTCGGCCGTTGAGCGCGCTGCACGTAGCGGTGTTTGCAGTTGGAGCTGTGCGTGGAGTGATGCCCGTTGCAGACGATGCAGCGGGGGGGTGCAAGTGGGTGGCGATCCTTCGGGCGATGAGGGGTGAGCAGTGCCGCAGCGATGGCACCGCTCCTGCCGCGGCTTGGGGCACACGTCGGTCCGGTGGCCGGTCGAGCGGCAATTGAAGCAGGCTTCCACCTTGTTGCGGAACGGAAGGAGGCGAAGCTGAACACCGTGATATAAGATCCACCGCGGTAGCTTAGTGTTCATGAGGGTGACCAATATGTGAGGGGACTTGCCCATGCGGCGACCACCCACAACAGTAAGGGTAGGATTGCTTGCTTGGAGGTCGTCAAGGATGTCTTGGTCCGTGAAGTCGTCAAAGGCGTGGTATAGTATGCCCCTCAGGGCATCGTCTGGGGGGTGGGGCGTAGAGGTGGACGGTGAAGGTGTTGCCGGATACCGTGAGGGAGGTTATACGGAGGTAGGCTTGAGCGCGAGCCGAGTCCGCGACGCTCAGCGTAAACGTGTTGTTGACAGGGTGGATCCGCACCGTGTCGCGAGATGCGGGCGGGAGGTCTTGCAGGCACGCTGCTTGCAGCAAGGCAGTGTATAAGTGCCAAGGCTGGAGCTTGGTAAGTTCTACGGGGCTTTTTGGGCGGCCGACGACGTGAATAGTGTCGGCCGGGAGACGAGGAAGTGGAGCGCGGCGGTGAGGCTTTGGAGGCGAGGCACTTGCCTGCTTCGGTGGCGGTGATGATGACGGCTGGGAAGTCAGCGAGGCCGTGGGGTGAGCTGCGGCGGCGGAACGGCGCAAGGCTGCTCGGCGTTGCTCTTGGGCGCGGAGGCCTGGCGACTGCCAGGATTCGTCCGAGAGCTCCTCAGGGGTCACATCCTGTCCTTCAACAGTGTACTCCATAGCGGTGGACAGCTAGGAGATGGGCGACGAGGCAGCGGCGGGCGGCCGGGTGGTCACCCCGTCGGTGAGCTAGCGTGCAGGCGGCCGTACTCGAGCTAAGCCTGACAGGCCTATGTCGGCATACGGCGTGGTCGAAGGCTTTCGAAAGCTCTCCCGGGCCACCCCGGGCGAGTTTCGCAATAAAGTTGGTGTCAAAATAATCCAGACAATGTGCTTCAGCCACCCGTGAAGAAATTATCCGTGTAGGGTTAAAAAGAGCGGCACGGTGGCCGAAAATTGGCGGAGCCGAAGTGAGGTGCGACTACTCTCGACGGGATCCGCCCCCTTTTCCCCCTTGTTCACATGATTCTTCGGTTGGCTTTTATGCATGCGAGGCGGTGTTCTAGGGAATTCCGTCTTTTCAATAAACTTCAGTTGTAAGACCAGCCTTGTCCTGTGCGTTACTTTCGTCTCGTGCTTGCGTTTGAAACTTGCTGGAAACCTTCACTACACTTCATGTATCAACTGGCCCAGAAAACCATACTGCTAAATTTTTTAATCCGCTTGACGCGAGCACCCGAATTCTGAATATGGCCCGCATTGGCGCCAATGCCGTGACAAATGTTAAATAAGAACGATGGCTTTATCTCGATGTAATGCATGGTAAAAGACCATTGTTCGGCGAGAGACTCGTGGTTGACCGCAAGTAGCCCTAAAATGATGGCGATGTCATTTCTCCAGTTGTCTTTTCTTTACGTTACTCGAATGAGATTGTGAAAGGTTTACTCCGACTTAACGCAACAATTGTTAACAAAATCTCATAAACGCTTCGCCACCTATGTAGGTGGCATTCTCAGTATATCCTAGCAACAAATTAACGGAGCACGACTAGTCCGGGCGCTGGTAACATTCGTGCTTATACTGAGGATGCCATTTGCATAAGTGTCGAAACGTCTAGGTATGTCATTTTGTTAATATTTGTTGTGTTAAGTCGCAGCAAACATTTTGCAATCATGAATTCACCCGCCTTTTGGAACATTTGTGCGTTACAGGACTAGCGCCATTGTTTTCTTGTTTATCACCTTTCTTCCTTTTTTTTCTTTTTTTTTTCTTTTACGGTAAACACAGCTGGTAACCGCTATTGCTACCACTTTCGATATTACCCTTGATAGTGTCGTACGTTTGTTTGACTGCGCTATTAAAATTAGTTCCATCGGTGGCTTAATTATTTCTCACGAGAAAAAAGAAACAGGTAAAGGATACTGTCGGTGCACCCCCGCAGTCTTGTCGCTCGTCGTCCTCCACTAATGACGTAATGAGAACTAACAGACAATGACGTTCTCATTAATATTCTGTCTAACAAAGAAAAACGAGCCCTTAAAATTTCGACTAATGATGTAATGTAGCAGCTGGCGGCCAACTTCATTGTTAGCCTGCTGAATTTTTAAAAGTTTGACGCAGCAGGGGCAGTAAAGCTGGAATTCAAGCTATAACAAAATTAAGGCCGTACAACAAAGCTAAAAGCAGCTCTGTGATCGCGCCGTCTCTGAGAGCAGCACGCACTGTAGCACCTACTGTGATTGACAGCTGTCAAGCAGTTCGACAAGGAGACTTCTCTTCTTCAGGGAAGCAATGTTTTTTTTTAGGTAGGACAATATCCATTAATCGACTGTTAATCACAGCAGCACAGATACTACCACGTCTTTCGTGGCAAAGGACAGCGCTTCTTTATTAAAAAGAAATACCTTGGGGGGGAACGAATATTCGAGTTTCAAGATCAAATCGGATAATACTTGCTCGAATTATTCGATTCGACTTTCGAATAGCTAGTATTTGAAGTTTCGAATAATCCGACAAGACCAATATCTAAAACACGACAGATGCCAATGGTGAAACCTGGTTAGGAAAGGGGGGGGGGGGGGGGGGGGCTAAAGCTAACGTTAACTACGTTACAGTAGGCCTTTCGGAAAAGCTTCCACCGATATCCGGGTTCAAAAGCGAGCGTTTGTTTACTAGAAAGGATATTATGTTATTTCCGCACGCCATGGCTCCAGCAATGTAGGTCAAGGAACACTCTGGGAGACTGGAAATGCTAGCGTAAGAAATAACCAGCACACTGAGCTCAGACCTTATAGTCAAATGGTTCAAAAATAGTTTAAGAAAGGATGATCCTTTGACAAACTAAAAAGAGCATGGAGCTGCACTTGATCCAGGTATCGCGAAAATTTATTGGCTATACCTTCCCATCCCTGCCACTGAGGCGCCCAGTGAGCACATCTTTTCAACTGTAGCAAACGCAGTAACATCACGGAGAGAGAGCCTGAAGCCATGTCATGTGGAACAGCTTCTGTTTCTGCATGACAATCCATAGTCTTTCGATAGCAGTCACTTACCGCGTTAAGTTCTCGAGGGCGGGAGCAGATTTCATTTCTTTGTTCTTTCTTTCAATTTCAATAAAATATTTTGTATGCAATATTCAATTCGATATTTGAGGCCATTATTCCGTACTGCTCGATTCGAGATGAAATTTCACTATTCGCACACCCCTAAAAAAAACTGTTAACAGCAAAACTGGAACAGCGAAGACACAAATCCAAATACATTACACTGACACAAAGATTTCCAGCACACGGTTCTCCGATTGTCGGTAGACGTGACTTCAGCCGCAGAAGCCACGAGGTTATTAAAGCATGCACGGACGGAGTTACTGAGTGGCCAGCTCACGCGCCGCTTCCGCTCAGAGAAGCCCGAACTCTCTCGCCCTCTCACTCATTCTCCCACCCTCACTTCCTTTCTTCCTTCTCTCCAACGAAGCTAAAATGTTGGATGTGAACGACGCTCGGGGCTCGCCTCTCTCATCGATGTCCATACGCTAGCTGTCAACAATCGGCGCTTAACAGCAGCCACACAGGCAACTCAAAATTTAACGCAAGGAAAAACGAGAGAAGAGTGTGTGAAGCAGTCCGAATGCGCGAGGGATTTCGTTTCGGACCTTCCACTGTCGCATACCCAGGAATTCGGGACATCGCTTTTAGTTCACCGTTTTTCACACCACGTGGCGTACAGACCTTCAACTTTCAAAACTGGCGCCGTGACGCAGGCCGCGCGGCAGACAAAACGACAATACATGCATAAAAAAAATATCGACTATCGCCACCGAGAGCG